>BQNB010045824.1:9755-38362 GCA_026074375.1 Tanacetum coccineum | reverse complement strand
AGATCAGACTTTAAGATCCTCAAGATTTCAGAAAACCACAGTTTTCCTAGGTCAAAATATTTCTTAAGACTAGGCATAAGATGGAGAGGTAGACCATTAGTGGTGTGAAGTTTGGATGGAAGGTCCGGTAATGGATCAAGGTTAAGCTCTATGAAAGTGACCGACTTGTATACTTGCGCTCGTTTGATAAAGCCAAGATTAGCAAGAGTCTAACAAAGGTAGATGCTGAAGAGATTTGTTTTGATAATTTTTTTGGCTAGTTCTAGGAAAGGTGACTCATGGCCAAGGCCTAACCATGGGAACATCAAAACATTATGATTTATGTCATTGATCATGTTGTTCACCATCATGTTTGCGAGATCGAAATCAAAAAGTTTTGAAATAAGATTGTTATGGATCGATCGATGTTGTGAATTTGTGTCGATTTATGTTGTGTTTGTTTAATTAAAGGATTTTGATGATGACAACCATAATGGTTGTTGTTAACAGACTTTATTTTATTACAATTGTTTGCTAAACATACAATTCAAAAATCACAATCAAGTGTCACTGGTGCATTCACTATTTCCGAGATTGAAATATTTACTTTTTTCGGGATCATCATTCATTTAGTTGCACTCATAAGTGGTATTGTAATGAAAATTATTTACTTAACCATAATCTAGGGTTTATTGTTAGCAAAATTCTTAATTAAATAAAATAGGTTTATGTTTATGTTGCATAAAATGAGGGTAGCCTAAACCTCTTGAACATCTCCAAATAACCAAAAACAAAAAACATAGAAAAAACTAAACATATTATGCAAACCATGTTTAAAATATTAGTTCAAAACACAAATTAACTATAGTTATACTCTGAAGAGATATGTCTAAGAGCTTATAATTAAGCTGTTTAAACTCCTTAGACATTACTCTTTGGTATTAGTTTAGCTTTTAAAGATCAAATAAAAGAGATTTCAAACATCATTCTCTACAACGAACCATGAATGAATATAGTTTGATAAGTTGTGTTCAAAAATCAAAAGTTTTAAGGGTGTGAAAAGGTGTCCAGAAATAGTCGCAAATAAGCTTGTGCAGCCAATTTTGGGACAGATTTCATGCCAATGATTAGATAGGTTAGAGGTCGAGTTAGGATCTAATTTTATTAGGTTTTAGAGTATCTTGGGTGTAGTTTAACATATCAAAAATTGATCATATGTTGTTAAGATAAATAGAAAGTTATGTGGGCATAAAAGTGACCCAACACGCGTAATCTATGATTTTATATGAGAAGTGAAAATGAGTTTTATCATAGTTTGAGCTATTGATTCACTAAAACAAGATGTTGCACATACTAAGGATGTATATAAGATGTCATAAAACGAAAATGGAGACTCACAAGAATGTGGTGAAAAAATGGGTCGAAATGAGTATTTTTGAGGTCATACGCCTAGAAAATGATCTTGAGGTTCTTCTTCTTGGGTTCTTGGCTTTACTCCTGGTCTTGTGGCTTCTCTTAAACCTTCTTGGCTCCTTAATAATCTGCTAGTACTCCATTTGAGGTTGTTTTGAGTTGGTGAATGAGTTTTGAAGCATACATGCATACGTATATATAGTATTGGAAAGACTTGGAGACCAAGAGTTGTAGGGGTGAGTAAGGAGGGCTAGTAGCAGTAGCTTGGCAAGGTGGAGGATACTAATGAAATCTTGGTGAACAAGGTGAGTGACAAGGATTATAGGAGAAGGTGGTGGTGGCGGTTTTGAGTGGTGACGAGGCAAGGAAGACCTTAGAGGCCAAGGTGTGGTGACAAGGAGGTGCATAAGCTGCTTGTGAAGATATTTTAGAGGTGCTTTAACTTTTAAAAATGGGTCAAAAGAAAGAATAAGTGTCGCGGGTTCGAATGGTACGGGTTTAGGGTTTTCTTGCTTAAATTTCGAGTACATTTGGTTAGAAATGATAGATTAGGGAATGTAAGTCTTGAATTAAGAGTTTATAATAGTTTTCGATTTGTGGTTCAAGTTTAAAATGGGTGAAAATAAGAAAATAGGTCGCGGGTTCATATTAGGGCACGAATAGGGTTTTCTTGGTTCTTTTTCATGTACATTGGAGAGATAAGAGTGGATTAGGGTTTATAAGGATTGTATTAAGGGTTTAGAATACAATTTGGTTAATGGTTCATGATTAGAATGGGTAAAAATGAATAAACGGGTCGTGATTTTTAATTAGGGTTCGTTTAGGGTTTTCACGACCTAATTCTTGTCCATTGTTGTTAAAATGATGATATGATGATGAAATATGATTGTTAATGTTGTAATTTAAGTTATTACAACTTATTTGAGTGTTGGTTGAGGTTTAAAACGGATAAAAATCAATAAACGGGTCACGGGTTACTATTTAGCTCGGGTTAGGGTTTCTAACTTGGATTTATTGTAATGAAAAGAGAATGAATATGGATTGTAAATGAAGTATATGACTTGTTTGTAACTTGTACTTAATAGATTGTACAAGGTTCCTTAGGAAAACAGAGGTAAAACAGCTATTTTGGATGTTGTGCATTAATAACTTGTACATTATGCATTAAAGGACTTGTACCTTATTTTAAAAGAAAATTATATTCATATGAGATGTTATACTACTTGTACTTGAGCTTTGATCACTTGTACATTCATATTGGATAGTCACATTACCCAAAATTAGGGTTTAAGCATAAACGTTAACGGTTTATGTTCATTTGATGTCATTGTCGTGAAATCTTTGTTAAATGAATAACATATATGATAAAATAGATAATAGGTAATTGACTTGACTTGTTATGATATTTTCTTGACATATTTATTGATAGAGGTTGCATAGGTAGATTACGTGAACTCGTTTACTTTAGAAATGTAAACTATGATACGTAATGGAATGGAATGAGACGAAATTTTATTACCGTGAAAAAGTAGTACTTAACATAGTAAGTAGATATTACATTGATGAAATACTAGAAAATTATGGGTTGTTATATGAGCTTAGCGCATATCGTAATACATTTTTGTGATATTGTATTCGTTGCTTTATTACAGGGAAATCTTGTCATCCGCTTCATTAAATTTATAAACCTATAAATTCACCAACATTATTGTTGACAGTTTTAAACATGTTTTCTCAGGTCAATAAGGTGCAAGTCATGGGTACATTAGATGGTCGTCTTTTGAAGTCATATCACTATAAAGATTTGCGTGCATTACATTTTGGGATATTGTTATGTTGTGAAATCTTTACTTTTCAAGTTGAACAATTTAAGCCTATGGGCTTTTGTAACAAACCATTTATGAAATCCAATGTATCAATTTTTAAACGACTCTTTTAGAGGTCGTTCTCATATCTTGTGCTATTGATCTATGAAGTAATACCCCCGGAACATCATATTCCGCTGCAACCCATTTCGGGGGTGTTACAGAAGAGGTGGTTAGTCAATTCATTATACAAGTTCACTTTCTCACTTTAAAAAGCTTTTCTCTCTAACTTTCTCTCTCTAGACTTGGCTAATCCATCTATCTTCCATTGTGTTATGATTTCCAATATCCTACACATCTCAAGACGCTAGATTGTCTAAGTTTAAATCCGATTTCAAACAACAACAAAGTGAGATGACCAATAAAATTGACACATTTTCAACTCCACATTTCAAACACTCCTAAGTGATATGGTTAAGAACTCGAAACTGAATGTAAACTCCACCTCTCCAGTTTTGTCTGCTCGTTCTTACCCAACAAAAGACTCCCAATGCTCATCTCATCCCCTCAATTCGATCAATGCTATCAAAATGTGTTCTAAGGAAACAAACCATTTTCAAAAGGACCTGTTGCGAACAGCTATTGAAATTGTAACACAACAATCAAAAGAAAGCAGGAAAACTTTAGAAGACGAATTCAAAGATTTTCATCTTATCTTACCGGTTCTTGAAGTTCTAGCTCATGCTCCAATGTACGATGCAATCCTGGACAAATACGTGGAGAGCTTAGAGCTAGGCAAAAATGAGTCCGCGTTTATTCAAGGCCAAATGCCTGAGAAAATGAAAGGTTCTGGATTATTCACTCTACCTTGTAGACTATGGGACTCCAAGCCTTTTGATACCTTAGCCGATTTAGGGTCTTTTGTGAACTTAATCCCATTGTACCTCTTTAAAAAGCTTAAAATTGGACTATTAAATGAGATCGACAATGTTTTTGGGTTAGCAGATGGAACAAAGTCTTATCCCGCAGGCATCGTTAAAAATATAGAAGTACACATAGGAAGGTTAAAACTCTTAGATGACTTGTCATAGACATGGACGGAAGAGGATTCCTGGCAACTGCTAATGCCATAATAGACTATTGTAAAGCCAAAATAGCAGTAGGAGAAAGAGTTACTAGGTCAATATTTGGAGTTAAGGAAATCGACCTAGGAGATGAATATGTACCTTATTAGAATACCCTAGGAAAACGAGAGTCTTATACACCACGACTAGTACGGATGGAATAGGTACCCGGCCCCCTTACTATGCTAAGAAGGACTTCACTAATTACCATTTGCCCAGCGAATGGGAAATCGCTAGAGATGTCGAGCTTAACCAATTTAAGGACGTCCTAGTATTTAGAAAGATGGTGGGATTCTTAGGAGTTATGCTTATCGATCTTAAAGGAAATATGTGGGAATCAGAATAATTGATAGAAAATAGGATAGATTGGAATAAGCCACCAAAAGAAGGAGATGGTGCGTGGCACATCAGGATTGAATTGATTGACCCAGACGGAGAAAAATTCAAAAACACCTTTTAATCAATTCCCACCACTAGGAAGTTGTCCAAAAAAGAAAATCCAGGCGAGATCATTGACTTGGATCATTTTCATAATTTCTAGACATGTAACTTCGAGTCTAGCTACAAGACTCGTTAAATAAAGAAAAGCGCTTTTTGGGAGGCAACCTAATTTCTTTTAATTTAATGCATTTTAGGAGTGTCTTGTGTGTTTTAATTCTTTATCATTTAAACATATATGATTGAATTATGTGATCATGCTTTGTTTTGTTTTTAACCTCGTCTTAATTGCAATCAAAGGTATTTTGCATAAAGTAAGTGTAGAGGAAAATATCCGGCTTAAAAGAACCATTTCAAATATATAAAATAAATTATTTAGATTAATTCACGTCTTGAGTCATGTTTGTTAGAGTCATATGATAGTGATAATTAATCTCAGGTTTTATGCAGTATTTTTCAGGAAATAACTAATAGGAATTGCATGCAGAAATTTTTCCAAGAAATCGAATGTGAATTTTTCACAGTGTCTGGAGACGCCGTCAAGATTTTTCCTGATGGCGTCAAGTCTCCTGACTTGTGAAAATTCGAATTTTCTATTATTTTTGAAAAACTAATTTTGTATAATTTCCAGAATTTTTAAATTTCTTAAAAACCTTCATAAGACCACGATTATATTAACACAATCATCCTATCTTTACTACTTTTATTGAGTCTAAACCCTAAAAGTTTTGTTGTATATATCATTATCCCGTTGATTTTACGCCAGGTGTAGTTGTTTCTGTCTTTGATTTACAGGTTATATTTGATGAGAAGAATGTAACACCCCCAAAAATATTTACAATGCAGCGGAATACCACATAGGGTGCTACTTCATAATACACAGCGCTAGATACAAGAGAACGACCTCTAGGTGTCGTTTGAGAAATCTTGAGCAAAGGGGGAGCCTAGGAAGATGTGGTAACATTTGCATGTAGTTTGGATTAAACCGTGATGATAGAAGACTCATTGGATGATGCAAGCTCAAAATTAGAGGAAAATAAGATCCGGAGGATTTGTCAATATAATGAAGGGTTTCATTCGACCCAAGATACTTCACCTCCTATTATCAAAATCACCCTCAACCTTAAGGTCCTCTTTTCAAACCTTTAACTTATATACTTGAAGTACCTACTGTAACATCCGAGAATTTTTGAAATTTTGAATAACGATTTTAATCTTTGACTTGACTTTTGACTTTTGGTCCTTTATTTTCACATAAAAGCAATTACCGCGTAACCGGAAATTTTTCGGAACATATTACAGAGATAATTTGTATTCCTATGTTTTTTATCAAAAAACGAGCAGCTAAATCACGTTTTCATTATTCGGACTCTAAAGCAATTTGATGTAAAACGACATTCCTGACAACTTTTTAGTTTTTGACCGAGACCCGAAAACAGTCAGAAGGTGACTGAAATGCCCTCGCAAGATTTAGAAACAAGAAAATAATTAAAATTATATTAATTAACCTTTTAATTAATTAAAAATAATTAATAAATTAGCAACCATTATTCAAAAACGTTTGGATGTATAACAAGCATAATATATGGTTAGATAGAAATTTATTTTTATTTTATTTCTATTTTTTACATTAAACGAGACGTAACCTGGTCACCAAATAATAACGAACATGTTTATATAAAATGTTATAAAAATATTTATGAATAATAATATCAAATAAAACTGCGTTTTTATCGGGAAAAGTGATTATTGGAAACAATGGCGTAGTTTTCGTGACTCGAATCAACCGTTATTATATTTACCTAGTTCAAACGAGTCCGAACCGATAGTTAAAAAAACTATTTATTTAAAAGTTACACAATTTACCCTAAACTATTTGAGACTTGCCACTTTTATTTATAACTTTTATTATAAATATAAAATTATAACATTTTATCCCATTTTATATTTTTAAACACACACACAAAACGATTTATCACACACACACATACACACTCTTCAAATAACCGTCTCCTCTCCCTCATGTCCGGCCAATAGCCGCCGCCGTGATTCCGGCCACCACCTAACGCTGTCCTACCGCCGAAAACTTTTTCCGTACCGGACTTTTCGGCGAAATCATAAAAAAAAATTACTCCTCATCATCGATCTACCGATCCCCACCACCACTCGCGGCCACGCGCCGTTTCTCTCCCTTCGGCTGCCACAGTCGCCGCCACCACGCACCACCACCACAACAATACTAATAAGGGTGCATTTGGTTTGTGTTTTCACCGCATAGGGTGCGGTTGGTTTTGCTAGAATCACCGAAAGGTGCGTTGGGTTCATAACCCAAATAGGGGCGCGTTGTGGTTTATCAAAGATTAGGGTGCGTTTGGTTTTATACCACCGAATGTGGTGCGTTTGGCTGTGACAGCCACACGGGTGGGTTCGGTTTGAGTCTAACAGCCACCCTAAAAGGGTGCATGTGGTTGTCTCAGCCGCTGGGGTGCGTTCGGTTTAGGCGAAGCACCAAAAGGGTGCGGGTGGGTTTATATCACCAAAAAGGGTGCGTTTTGATTGTTATAGAAATCAACTAGGGGCGGTTGCCTGTTTATAAACGGAAACGGGTGCGTTTGGGTTAGTAAGAATTTACAAAGGGGTGTTTGGTTTGGCTGTCACGCACACCGAAGGGTGCGTTTGGCTGTTACATCAGAAAAGGGGTGTTTGGTTTTGTAGAAAATGGTTAGGGTGCGTTTGGATTGGCTGCGAAACAGCCATTAAGGCTGCGTTGGGTTAAGGGACACCAGGTGGTGGCGGTTATGTGTTTAAGAACTCGAGTAGGGTGCGTTAGTTTACCTAAACATCAACTAGGGTGAATTTATTAGTATAAACTCACAAGGAGCGGCGAGTGTTGGCTTTTAGTTAGCACCGAAAGGGTCGTTTGATCTGAGTTCAACAAATAGGTGCGTTTGGGTTAGCATGGAACCGTTAAGGTGCGTTTGGTTCGGGTCAGCCACCCGATTAAGGGAGCGTTTGCTGTGACAACCCAAAAAGGGTGAGTTTGTGGCTTCATGACTCGCACAAGGGTGCGTTGGGTTAATGCAAAGCAAGGGGTGTGTTTGTTCTGGTTTATAAATCGAAAAGAGGGTGGCGTCTCTGGGAGTGCAGAAAACCGATTAAGGTGCGTTTGGGATAGCAGAATAACACGTTAGGGTGTGTTGGTTGAGCAGTTAACCCCAAAAAGGGGGTGTTCGGTGTGAGCAAACTGCAACAAGAGGTGCGTTTGGTTTGGACATAAGTTATAATAATTCGATTAATAAAAATTATCGCGAGATTATAAATAATAAACCGAAACTAAAATGGTGTTAATGGTTAAATAATATGACATATTTAATACCTTGTTTAGTTTACACATAGAAATATATATATAGATCGTGATATAATATATATATAATAGTAGCAGTATAATATATATAATATAAATATATATATATATATCTATATATATGTAGTACATAGAACACACGCAGTGTTTGAAATATTGAAACGCTAATAATTGTAACTTATATTGTTAAGAAAAAACCGTTAATTCTAAAAATGGGAAAACGATATATAAACCGGAAATGTCATGGCGAAATTTATAATAAATATTTTATATGTAGTAATTTTTACTAAATTTTCTTTTATTTAGAAACCGAAAAAAGTGCCCCACAAATTATATTTTAAAGATATAATAATTTGTATTATACAATAACCGGATAAACGAACGAAAACTATACTTTTACAATGAGATAACTATATTAGACACGACTCGACGAGGAAACGAAATATGAATTTATAAAATATTATTTATATTTTATAATTGTCAGCTAGAAGATAACATAATAATTTGTTGTAAAGCTTAATCAACATTGTTTAACGTTAATGGTAACTTAAAAACGTACGATTACGTTATATACAGAACTATGTATTTAATTACGTGGTGATTTCCAAAAAGCGATCAAACTAATTGGTTAATTATTTACTCACAACTTATTATATAATACTGCAAAACATTATAAATCTCACATAACTCGATTGTTTTATTTGTTATATAACTCACGGTACGAGTTATATAAGAGTTTATTTTTATATGTAATATATAAAGAATATATTACACACGTTGCGTTACTTTTCAAATTATTTATTTAACCAGTCACCAAACTATTACAACTTGAAATCTAAATCTTTTGTCAACGTGTCGCGTTGACGTAACCATTCATCGGGAAACCCAAATTCATTATCCTTATAAGCCTAGTGGGACTTAGCAGTTAAGTTAAGCTGCAACTTCTTGATCGAGCCGCTTCGTCTTTCGTTGTGTCGGGCATATCAGATGCCTATCTGTCAATCGTTCTACAACATCAATGTGAGTTCATAACCTCGCTTTCATCTTTGAATGTTTATAAACCCGCGAGGGGATACATACTTGTCCCTACAAACTCTTATACTTACTCGTTACCTTATAAACATGTGATTGATTTTTAAGGATATTGTGAGTTTAAAGCTCCCATGTTTTACTATCGTTTTACATATATTGTGGGGTGAGAACATGCTGTTCCCAATTCATTATATGGTTGATTACAGTTTGTTTTGATTATAACTCATTTATACATCTCGCCGAGGAGATACAATACTTGTGTTAGTTTTTGAACAGTAAACACATACTTATACTTTAAGAATTACGGATTAGCTCAGTTAGTTATGTTATTAAAAGTGATTCAATGCTGAGGGTGTCCAGGTGGGGGCATCCGGTGTAGGCACACGTAAAGTAATTCAATGCTGAGGGTGTCCAGGTGGGGGCATCCGGTGTAGGCGGTGCCGGCTCGTGGTGGTTTTGAGTTTGGTTGTTCAATTTAGCACCGAGGGTACGTTCGGGTTGGGTTTATTAACAGCAGGGGTGTTTGTTTTGACGGTGGCAGCCACCACACGGGGTTGCGGTGGGTGGCAGCCACCGCCCTAAGGGGTGTTTATTGGCTGTGGTTTCACCACAGCGGGGTCCGTTTGGTTTGTAGCAAATTAGGGTCCGTTTGGTATTATGGCAGCCAACGGGGGTGTTTGGTTTGGGTTTGGCACGAGTAGGGTGCGTTTGGTTTTGGTTATAAACGAGTAGAGTGCGTTTGGTTTTGGTTATAAACGAGTAGAGTGCGTTTGGTTTTGGTTATAAACGGGTAGGGTGCGTTTGATTATGGATTTAACAACAAAGACGTGTTTGGGTGAGCAGAACTACCATAAGGATGTGTTTGGTTTAAGAGAGAGACACAAAGGACGCGTTTGGTTGGGGCAGAAATCACCTAGGGTCCGTTTGGGTGTGATAATCATGCAAGATTAGGTGCGTTTGGCTGTCGTGACAGCCGTTAGGGTGCGTTTGGTTAGCGGAAATCAACGAGGGTTCGTTTAGTTTATATAGCAAATCAACAAACAAATGAAAATAACATTAGGTTTTATAAATATTAAAACTGGACTAAATTGGTGGTTTAAATTGGTTAAATAAATACAATATTTATTAGTTGTTTAGTTTAGATATAATATATATATATATTATACCTGGTCTCATTTCGTTCTCAGACATTGTAAGTTAAACAATGGTCTCAATTATACCTCAGACATTGTAAGTTAAACAATGGTCTCAATTATACCTCAGACATTGTGAGTTATACAATGGTCTCATTTTACTTCTTAAACATTGTGAGTTGCACAATGGTCTCAATTATACCTCAGACATTGTAAGTTAAACAATGGTCTCAATTATACCTCAGACATTGTAAGTTAAACAATGGTCTCAATTATACCTCAGACATTGTAAGTTAAACAATGGTCTCAATTATACCTCAGACATTGTGAGTTATACAATGGTCTCATTTTACTTCTTAAACATTGTGAGTTGCACAATGGTCTCATTTCGTTCTCTGACACTGTAAGTTAAACAATGGTCTCTAAGAATATTATTTTCTTCCTAGCTTTATACAATATTGTATTACACGGAGGCCGTCATAATTTTTGTTTACATGGAATTATGTATAAATCTAAGTATTACAAGTCTTGTATGGGCGGGACTTGTAATAGGAGGATTTATATGATAATTGCTATGTTGACTGGTTCATCGAGACTTTTACCTGGTTTACTCTAACCAAGGTACTCATTACCTATCTTGAACTCTAGGTCGATATTTTTGGGTAGTTTTACTCCCTGTCTCCGAAGACGAGTTTGGAACACTCGTCCCATACTCATTACAGCACATGCATCGTCATGTCATCCATCACCTTGAAAGTTATGTGGGTACACGTATTGCATCGGGAATTATTAAGTAGGATGATTTTTAATCTGTTTATTTAAAAGGATTGGGACGCCTCTTCATTTAAATAAATAAATTATAAATCCCCGAACCATAAGTTTATAAATTTATCATTTACATAAATTGGGACGCTTCTTTATGCAAATGATGAATTATAAATGAGTGGGCTTAATGGTATCCAATGTGAGACGAGTAAGAACATGAACTCGATAATCACCGGAATTCGTTATAAAGATCTAGAAACACAATCGTGTCTTACTACTCAGCAGAATCTTAAGGCCTCACTTGGAGCTACCTTATCTCATTCTTAAGTTATTACTTTTGCCATTGCAAGTCCTTGCAATCACGAACTGTCTGTGGAGCTAACAGACTGAGTGCAATATCCCGTCACCATTTGTTATAGTATTGACGTTATGGTCGCTACTGTTGGGTCCTAGAGCGGTCCCGACTGATACAACTTTATCCAATAGGTTATGCAACTCCCCTTAAACGAGATAAACACCTATCGACGAAACAGATAGTTGGACTATTCATTTCGGGCCACTAGTAGGAAGACTTAGGTCGCGATACATCCTAGTACTGCCAAGTATGTTGGGTACTTACATACATAAGCCACGTTGATATGAATCATCGAACATTACAGATAGTAGAAACGAAACTCCGTCCTCGGACATGTATAGACTTATACAAACATACTCACGCGACTACACCTTCTTCTTGAGGTTTTCACTATAATGAGACTTTCCCTATAACGCGGTTATACCAGTCATAAGATCTGTAATGATATAATTTGAGATACCTATTCTAATGGATTGGATATCCTGGTCAACCTAGCCGAAATTTATCATGTTCTTAGTCACACTAAGCGGATAACACAAATTTAATCTCGGGACGAGATTTCTTTAAGGGGTAGGTACTGTAACATCCGAGAATTTTTGAAATTTTGAATGACGATTTCAATCTTTGACTTTTAGGGTCTGGCTTGACTTATAAGAACGATCATCTAAATCACGTTTTCATGACTCGGACTCTAAAGCAATTTGATGTGGAATGACATTCCTGACAACTTTTTAGTTTTGACCGAGACCCGGAAACAGTCAGAAAGTGACTGAAATGCCCTCGCAAGATTTAGAAACGAGAAAATAATTAAATTATATTTAATTAACACTTTTTATTAAATAAAAATATTTAATAAATTAGTCATCATTTTATTCGAAAACGTTTATTGATAACGCGAATACATGGGTTAGAAATTTACTTTTGTTTTTATTGCGGACGAGACGTAACCGGTTTACAAAATAAATAACGAACCTTTTTATAAATGTTATAAATATACTTATGAAATATTATCAAATAAATACTCGTTTTTATCGGAAAAATGATTTGGAAAACAATGGCGCAAGTTTCGAGATTTGAATCATCCGTTAAGTCTTTCAAACGAGTCCCGAACCGATAGTTATAAAAACTATATTAAAAAGTTACAAAATAAACCCTAAACTAAGTTACATATTTGGTCCCTGTGAAAAAGTTACAAAATTTCACCCTCAAGTTATACTCACTTGCCATTTCATTTTTTTAACTTTTATATATATATATATATATATATATATATATATATATAATTTTCATTTCATTTTCATTTCATTTCCATCTCTTATAACACACACCACACACTCTTCTCTCCCAAAATATCCGGCCACCCTCCGACCACCGCCGGCCACCACTACCGCCGCCGGAAAACTTTTCCGGCGGGCTTTTCCGATCGAAACCAAAAAGGCTCCTCGTGACCAGATCTACCCGATCCCCCGTGTCACTCTCCGCCACGCGCCGTTTTCCCATACCACCACCACCACTCAGCCGCCGCTGCCATGCCACCCTACACCATCTCTACCACCTCGTGACCACCTTCTCCACTTCATCACCACGACCCATACCACCATCATCATCATCACAGCCACCACCGACCACCACCAAGGGTGCGTCGGGTTTAATAATAGCACCAAGGGTGCGTTTGCTTCGCGTGTAACAGCCACGAAGGGCGTGTTTGTTTGTTTGTGGTGAAAACCACCACGAGGGTGGTTTGGTTCGGCTATAAAAACAGCCACCATGGGGTGGGTTCGGTGGGCAGCCGCCACCATGGGGTGGGTCGGGTTGACAGCCGCGGGGGGTGTGTGCGTCGGGTTTGGCTGTCAAAATAGTCGGGAAGGGTTGTTTCGGGTTGTTAATATCACTAGGGTGCATTTGGTTGTAATAAAAACACCAAGGGGTGTGCTCGGTTGACTGCCACCACCACGGGGGTGCGTTGGCAGTCACCACCACCACCACGTAGGGTGCGTTTTGGCTGCGGGGACAGCCGGGACAGTCGGGGGGAGGGGTTGTCGGGTTGGGTTGCAACAAAAGAAGCCGGGTTGTCGGGTTGGCTATTGGGACAGCCGGGGGACAAGGGTGTCGGGTTTGGTTTCGTGGGTTAACAACCGACAAGGGTGCGTCGGGTTGTGAGTTATTAAACGCCGAGGGTGCATTTGGTTTTGTAACACGGAAAAAGGGCGGGTTCGTTTGGTTTGTGTTCATAACAGCCGTAGGGTGCGTTTGTTTGTGGTGACACCGAAAAGGGTGAGTTTGGTTTTGCACCACAAAGTATTTTAATTGTTTCATTTGATTGATCGATTTAATTTATATGTGATGAAATCTGTTTAAACTTGCGACGTCTAAGTAAAATATGATATTAATATTTAAAACGGGATTGATAATAATGTATAAGCAATACTAGATGTAGTTTAGACGAGAGTTGAACTAAAAACGGACTTTGACGCGTTTTGTAACGAATAATTAAGAGCAGAAAACGGAACATGGGATTCGGGATTCGAGATTTTGAAAAGATCAATTTTGGTTTACAAAATATAATAAATTATATTTTTATGGACGTTTAGACATAAAATGGGACTTTTAACTCTCAATAACGAAGAAACTAGAGTGAAATCGGAATATACACTTTAATAGAAAATAAGTTATTTTTAATATATTAAATCTGACAGATCTATTAATTAAACGATTTGAGCACTTTCGAGTCCGTTTCAGCCTTTCCTATAAAACAAAATACAAAAATATCAAATATCAAAAATAAAATACAAAATCAAAAAATAAAAAATTCCAAAAAGAATCTTCTCGACATGTCTCTTAGAATCGATAACATTTACGTACCCAGAAATGTCGATTAATATTGACACGGGCGTGTAAATGAAGTTCGAGCAAGAGTTTAAAAGTTTCAAAACATGTCATTTCTACTTACTCTATTACTTGAAATCAATTTCATATTGCAACTCGAACCCAAATGACAAAGGAGAATGTACGTTTAAGTGCATTTATCCTTGCCAACGAAAAGAGAAGTCTTTTCGGTATTGAGCTACGTTTCAAAACATTCAATGGTTATAGCTCATAACAATGGCGTGTTATAATCGAACGTCATAATTATAGGTCCGTGGTGATGTTCGTTGCAGATTATTGTGTTTAATTGGATTAACTTGATCGTGGACTTTAATCATGTATGAGTCATAGCTCGCTTTTCAATCTTTTGAAGTTTTATAACCCGCGGATGGGGGATACATGATTGTCTATAAATTCTAATTACTTACTCGGTTATCTTATAACAATGTGTGGATTGTTTTAACGGGATTTTGTGGTTTATAGCTCCCTGTTTTACTTGTTTCATACGATTTATAACTTTTGGGGTGAGACTTGCTTGTTGTAAATTGTTTGCAAAAGTCAATTACATTGGTCGATTACATACGTGTTTACATGAATATTTACAAGCTCATATTTACATGAATATTTACAAGCTCATATTTACATGAATATTTACAAACTCATATTTACATGATTGTTACAAACTCATTTACCTACTTTGTTTTACAAATTGGACGCAAGTGAAAGTTTATATTGATTACGTGTGTACCTAAGTATAAATAATAACCCCCCTTTTAAGCCCACTTATTGTGAACTGTTAATTCCTGGTTTGGAAGCGCGAGTGTTATAAGGTAGATCTATCGGGTTTGACAACCCTCGTTCCGGTGACTAGCTATCACCGGGGGATACGGAATATTATAAAGGTCTGTTTTGGTGATGCGGGTTACACATCTGTATGGGCATAAGGCTATAAATAGCTAATATACGTCGAGCTTCAGTGTCATGAGCTTAGTGTAACAGTAATCTGGTTTTGTGATGTCTGCATTTGTTGTAGTATTATCTGGGATTATTCTAGCGGTCCAACTTTTATTATTATTTTCAGGGAAAAGTCGATATGCACGAATTTGGCCATTGATACATTTTTTGAGAAATTAATTTTGTCATTCAAGTATATTAAAAAATCTTTTGAAAATATAATTTGCTATTTGTTTGCCAAATCACTTCACCAATCATTCTTTATAAATATTTAAGATTATATAGTTTACTAATGTTGACATAAATTGCTTCGTGGCAATATTAATAAATAAAAATTTTACATATGTCCATTTAAGACACCGTTTAAAAATAATATAATTAATCACCTACCAAACAAACTAAAAACTACCAATAATCACACCAACATAATGTTTGACACTTTTAATGCATTTTTATCTCATTTAAATTATAATCTTTTAATAATTATCTTTTCATATGTCTTCTTTACATTCAATTTTTTCAATTTTTATTCAAAAATTTACAACAAATAAATTTCATTCAGAAACACAACGATAATATATACAACTCCATTTTCTATTTTCGTACTAATACACTAATCTCTTATTAATAAATTACTACACCATTTTTTAATCCTCATCTAATTTCCAAAAAAATATTTTTTTCAAAAAAAAAAACCAATCCTAAAAAATCATTCACCCCAATATACTATACAAAACAAACAAATTTCCCATTCACAATCCATACAACATCACCAACTCAATTCAAACAACTCTAAATATAATTCTCAAACCTTCAACAAATACATCAAATCAAATCTTAAATTACAACCATTTAATATTCTCTCACCACAAAACCAAACACAAACCCACTCAACTAATAAAATCAACACAAACATAATACCACAAATTTTACCCAACATCATCCCAAACATCACAAATCACCACCCAATACATATCACCCAACAACAAACAAAAATATTCCACAATAACCACTACAAACACCAACATAATCAACCTACAACTACACACCAAACCACCACAAACCAATAATCAACCATCATAATAATTACCACTACAAACCAATCCCAATTACGCGATAAGAGATGATATGCCGCTAAGTAATTGTGTTGAGTGTGCTCGAGACGGATTTGTCCGCTCTCTCGTGACTCTCACTCTCTTGAGTTATATTGATGCGAGTTAGCATAGAGTCACTAGAGATCTATGCATACGCTCTAGCAGACATATTGTATTTGAATTGAAGTCCCCCCCCCATTCATCTACTACATGAGCACGCTCCGTATAGGTATGTATAAATTTCCACACTTAATTATCTTTAACAAACACGTGGTGGAAGATGATTTAACCTGAATGAACACCCCCTAAAATAATATCCTCCAACTATCCACAGACAATTTGTGTCAACATAGTGTCATACTGTGTGAAGTGTAAATGTGTCATAGTGTTTGTTAGTACTATGGTTAGGTAGTGTGTAGTATGAGAGAGGAATCATGTGCTTGTTTGGTTATTTGTTGGGTTTGATAAAGTAGATATAGTTGTAATTTGGAGATGTTTTAAATTATAACTGTTTTCTTGTTGCTGCAACTAAGGATTATTTTTCATGGAAAGATACAGTTGATATTGTTGTTCTGGAACAGATGGTGTTTGTGATTGAACTGGATGAACATGAAGGATGTGACCAGACATATAACTTCTTACTGACGCATCAACTTGAGAAGGAATGTGATTGTCAATTGCTTTCTGAATTTGTGAGGAGATTTCAGCCTGTATATTCCCACGCTCTTGTAAAATTGCTTTAGCAATCATTCGTTCCATCTCCTCTTTAGTCTTTTGTCTTTCCAGAATTAGCCCTTCCGCAACATACACTAGAACTTGATCTCGAACCTGCTCAGGAACTTGCTTTTTAACTTGCTCCTTAATATGCGTATCTACCATAGTGGGTAATGATTCGACCATTACTTCTTGGAGATGATCAGCAAGAGTATCAAATGACTTCCTTGACAGAAACCTTGTTTTCAGATGTTCAAACAAATATGTATAACGTCCCTGTAACTCCTGAAAGAAATTCTTGTATCGTTTGAAACGAGCAGGTTTGGCTTTGAATAAAGATAAAAGTCGGGTTGTTTTAGATAATTTGGTGTTGGGTACCGTCAATTCTTGGAGTTTCTCAGTATCCGTAGATACAAGATCAGTATGAATCCTAGGAGATCTAATTGGTGTGGGGAATGGTGTACTCCTAGACTCCTCTACAATCTTCCCTTTCTCCCTTCGCTTTAATTCATACACTTCATCAGTTATTTCTTCCTCCTCTTCATTAACATTCACAGGTATGACAACATTAGTAATTTCCACCTCTTCATCATTAGTGATCTCCACCTCCGGACTTTCCTTATCACTCCTGGGCTCTAACCTAGTGCCGGGAATATTTGGTTCATCATTCCTAGGGGGTAAACTATCATCAATAACATTCTCTGATCCTTCCATCATCTTTTCAATCTCTTCAGACGCCAAGTGCTTGTTGACCAGTTCCACATTTTCTCTAGCTTCTTGCTCTTCTTGACTTTTGTGCTCAGCAAGACTTACTTGTAATGTATCTTGTAAAATCATTTCATCTGCTTTATCAACAGTTGGCACTGGAGCTGGTGGAGTAAGACGTGTGGATCTCCTTTCAGGAAGACGAAAACGAATCACAGTTGATCATTTTGGAGCACTTGACTCTGCTGTATCCATTTTAGGGTTAGGTGACCTAGGGGCGCTAGGTGTCCTATACGTTCCTTGGGTAGACTCAGTCGGTTGTGACTGATTTAGAGGAACATCTAACCCAAACACCTCCGCATACATCCTATAATGCTCTGTGTGCTTCATCTCTTCAGTGATCATCCAATCTGGAATTTGCATGCCAACTTTATCTTTGTGTCTTCCTGAATTAAAGATATTTTCATTATGTCATCATCTTACAGATTGTGATACATGTCTCGAGCACGTCTTAAAATGTCAGAAAAACAAGTCATGTAATGACTAATGATGATCTTTGTAAATCTTATATAAGGAATCGAAGATGTTGGATGATGAAGAGAATAGTAAATTCCTTCCCAGAGCAGCTCCGCATAATCCACATGAATGTTATTGACAAAGCAATACATCATTTGCATTATCTGCAACGGCGGTTGATCCCATCCAGTGACACGTGTTGTCAAGACCAGTTGTCTTAAAGCTTGATGATGACTTCAGCTCCATTGTAAAGCCCAATTGTTGTTTATAGAATGGAACCATGTCTAAAAATGATGGTGGCACAAAGCTATCATGATTGTTGGTATTTGCTTGTGGTAAGTGAAAGATTGTCCTGAAGTCATCTAGTGTAAGAGAAAGCACTTTCTTGTCAAGCATAAACGTGAGCCTATACTTTGATCCGTCTTCCTTCAAAGTATGCCAGAACTGTGCCATATAGATCCATGGTACAGAGGAAGAAGCAGCAATACTGAATCGTAAAGGATGATTCTTGATGATATTCGTCAGTATTTTGCTTTCGGGTGGACATTGCACTTGTTCAAGATCAACCTTCTTGTTGGCATCCATAAGATCATATCGTTTGTTTGGAGGACACAGTTCATCTGGATGAACATCAGCTGCATGTTGTTGTTGTGCCATGATGATTACTGAATGAATAAAATTGAGAGGTTAGATAACAAATAATTCATTTGACATTTTTATCTTTTTCCACTCTGTCTGTTTTATATGTTCTGGCAATTCTTTTTGAACATATTTTTGATCAGTTTCTTTCTCATGTGCTCGTTCTTGCTTTTTCTAGCACATGCCATACGCTTTATTCGAATTGTTCTTTTGATTTATCATTTTTGTGTGTTCTGGCAATTCTTTTTCGAACACACTTTTGATTTGCTTTTTCGCGTATGGATTTAGCTCTCTCGTTCTGTTTTTAGAATATCCTCACCAGAAATTCTTTGTGACATGATACTCTTTCAAGAATGATGAAGATGTCTCTTTTGATTTTGAATCAAGACTCTTTTGTGAAAAATGAAAGAGAAATCATACAACTTCTTAAAACCTGATGGTGTTGCCTGTTTTCCAAAGCAAGTTATTTGGGACTCGCTCAGAGACATAGGCATGATGGTAAATTTGTCACAAATTTACTTATGCCTAAACCTCTATTTAGCCCTCGGTGGAAGTATTTAGTTCATGTCTTACTTCACTGTCTTAGTCCTACGAGTACATCATGGGAACAATTTGGGACTAACATAACATCAGCTCTGGTAGGATTAGCAACCAATCAAAAGTTCAATTTTTCTTTGATGATTATGAATGGAATGCTAGGACATATTGCCAATGGTACACCTTTTCTCATGTATCCTAGATTCATTCAACTATTTTTGAACAAGCAATTAGAGGGAGTAACCAGACCTCAGAATTTTCTACCATCAGTTACTCTTCCCTCTAAGGTCTTTACCTTTATGAGAAAGCATAGTCCTAAGTTCTCAGGTGGATTACACCTTTGACTCCACCCATGTTAGAGGTTATAAAACAAACAAAATAAATTAGCAGCAGAAGAAGCATCATAGTGCATACCAATTCTAGGGTTGCAGTTTCTCTGAGGGATACTCAAGGTACCCCTACTCAAGGTACTGCTGAACCTCAAGGTACTAATGAAACTCAAGGTACTACTGACTTCCAAGGTACTACTGAAGCTCAAGGTGCTGCTGATATTCCAAAATCTCCTAATGATTATACTCCCACAGATGCGTCTCAAACATCTGGAGGAGATGAGGGACTTTTGGATCTATATGCTTTAAACAGGGAGGTTTAGAGCCTTCAAGAAGCAAACGAATGTACTCAAGCCAAACAGATTCACAAGCTAAAGGCCAAACTCAAGAAACTGTCGAAAGGGGTAAAGCCATTGGTTAAACATCACATTCTTTGGGTGAAAAGTCAGCAGCTTAAGAACCGAGGAAAGAAGCAAAAGAAGAAGGTGTCTTCAGTCAAACTAGGGAGGAATAAAGATGAAGGTAATTTGTCTGAAGAGCATCATGATCAAGATGACCATACAGCCTTTGTTTATGAAGGTTTTGATGCTACAGAGGCTGTTGTTACTCCTGAATTAGAAAGAAAGAGTGATGAAACAGAAGAATTAGAAAGAAAGAGTGATGAAACAGAACAGGTGACTATTGAAGAAGAAAAGGCTTCTTCTGATGTAAAAAGTGGGGATACTGAAGAATTGGATTTGGAAGAGATTCAAAGTGCTGCTAGACAAAGTGCTGTTACTCCAAGGACTTTAAATTTTGAAGATGAAGCCGGTCCTTCAAGTCCAATTCGTCCAACTCAAGAAGAAGAAACCAAAGAACAGTTCAAAGATGATGAATTTCTTGCTGATATCCTTCTCAATAGAACAACAGGCTTAAGTATTCCTGGTCCCATGCAATCTCAACCTCAACAACCAACTCAAGCTACTGACCCAAAAGAAAAAGGTAAAGGGATATTGGTTGAAGAGCCCAAAAAGAAGAAATTAACTCTTCAACAAATCAGAGCTTTGGAGACTGCAAATGATGAGGAAATTGCTAGAAAGGTTCAAGAAGAATGGGATGCAGAAGAAGAGAGAAAAAGGTTGGAAGATTTGAAGAAACCAAAACCAAAGACTCTTTCGAAGAAATCTACATCTCTTGCACAAGAACGGAATCAAATGATGAGCTTCTTAAAGGTCAAGGATACAGAATTTACAAAAACTAAGGTATCCACAAATGAAGGAACTGTATGATAAAGTTCAAGAATCCATCAAAGATTCTTTCAAGGATTTTATTCCAATTGGTTCAGAAAAAGAAAAGCAGATGTTACAGGAGAGAGATGCAAAGAGACTCTTAAGGAAGAGAAAAGCTACAGTTACAGAAGAACAGCCATCAAAGAAGCTTAAATTGAGGACAGAGACAATTGATGAGCTCAGAAACTATCTTAGGATTGTAACTTTGGAGACGAGTCACAAGAATAGAGAGTCACTAAAGCAATCTTCTATGATCCCAGAATTCAAGGGTTTCTTGACTCCACCCGAAGAGTATCTCATAATTTATAGAGCAAATACTCATTTCAGAGCTTTCGACACTCTATGGGAGATACTGCACATTTTGGATAGACAGGATCTATATCATCTATATCTAGTTGTACAAGACTATTATAAGCATATTCCACCAACTGGGTTAGGATTGATACTTCTGGGTGATCTTACAACCATTTGGGAGACGTCTGCAACAAGTGATGATGATTTCTGGAAGAATCAAGAAGATTGGGAAATTATAAGATGGAGACTTAATGAATCTTCGGGAGTACATACTTTGGAGTTAGAGGATGGTACAATGCTTCATATGTTGACAGAAAGAAGATATCCTCTATCAAGAGAGCTGATGAACAAGAAGCGAATCAGGTAAATTATATGCTCGGATTTCTTGAAGTGCATTGGAGTCTATACATTCAAGCTTTTCATTGTGATGCAATTATGGGACATTTGTTATATCAAATTCAGATTTTGATTAAATCAACGAGATTACTTTTCAAACGACACTTAGAGGTCGTTCTCTTGTATCTAGCGCTGTGTATTATGAAGTAGCACCCCAAGTGGTATTCCGCTGCGTTGACATATTTTTGGGGGTGTTACAGATTGGTATCAGAGCCCTGGTTATAGAGAACTAGGTTGCATATTTTACCCTAGACTATAACCGTTTTCACAAATATTGCATCACATCAAACGTTTTCAAAGTGCATACACGCTACTTGCTTATGTGCTTACATTACGTGTTGCATTAAGTGCTTACGTGATATACATATATGTAATATATATGCTTACATCTTTTGCGTATATCGCTCGTTTATTTATATAAGAGTTATATATATAAATACCAGAGCATTTCTTAAGACATTGTGAGTTGCACAATGGTCTCAATTATACCTCAGACATTGTGAGTTAAACAATGGTCTCAATTATACCTCAGACATTGTGAGTTATACAATGGTCTCATCTTACTTCTTAGACATTGTGAGTTGCGCAATGGTCTCACTTCGTTATCAGACATTGTAAGTTAAACAATGGTCTCTAAGAATATTATTTTCTTCATAACTTTATATAATATCGTATTACACGAAGGCCGTTATAATTCTGTTTCCATGGGATTATGTATGAATCTAAATGTTACAAGTCTTGTATAGGCGGGACTTGTAATAGGAGGATTGATATGGTAATCGCTATGTTGACTCGTTCATAGAGACTTTTACCTTGTTTACTCTAACCGAGTACTCATTAGTTATCTTGAACTCTATGTTGATCTCGCCTGGCAGTTTTTACTCCCAGCTTCCAAAGACGAGTTTTAAATCACTCGTCCCATACTCATTAGAGCACATGCATCGTCATGTCAACCACCTTGAAGGTTATGAGAGTACGCGTATTGCACCGGGAATTATTAAGTAGGATGATTTATAATTTATTTATTTGAAAGGATTGGGACGCCTCTTCAGTTAAATAAATAAATTATAAATCACCGAACCATAAGTTTATCAATTGATTATTTACATAAATTAGGACGCTTCTTTATGCAAATAATGAATTATAAATGAGTGGGCTTAATGGTATCCGATATGACACGAGTATACTCTGAAATCGATAATCATCCAGAATCGTAAAAAGGGTCTAGAGACACAAAGCGTGTCTTGCCACTCAGCATAATCTTAAGGCCTTCACTTGAGCTACATTATCTCATTCTTAAGTTATTACTTTTGCGATTGCAAATCCTTGCGATCGTAAACTGTTTGTGGAACAACAACTTTGTTATCCTACTTGATTTTATGAGTTGATTCGTCCTCAACTACGACTGAGTACCATAATCCGCCGTCTATCGCATAAGCTCTCATCCGCGAGCATCCTCTCATTTATTAAACTTTTATTCTGGAATATTGAGTCTCGTAAATGTCCAAATTCGGCATCCCATCACCATTTTTTATAGTACTGACGTTATGGTCGCGGCTGTTGGGATCCTGGAGCGGTCCCGACGGAGACAACGTTTACCCAATAGGTAATGCAACTCCCCTTAAACGAGATAAACACCTATCGATGAAACAGATAGTTGGACTATTCATTTCGGGCCACTAGTAGGTAGACTTAGGTCGTGATACATCCTAGTACTGCCAAGTAAGTTGGGTACTTACATACATAAGCCACGTTGATGTGGGATCATCGAACATTACAATGTAGAAACGAGACCGACCGTCCTCGGACGATTTAAAACTTATACACAACAGTACCCGCGACTACACCTTCTTCTTGAGGTTTTCACTATAATGAAACTTTCCCTATAACAATGATATATTTTGAGATACCCATTTGATGGATTAAATATCCTGGACAAACCTAGCCAAAATTTTGGTAGATTGAGAAGTGTAGAAACCACCGAATTTTGCTGAATAAAGTTATCAGCGCCTGGTTTAGAACGAGTTTATTAAACTTTAAGTTTTTTCCTTTGGTCACAACAATCGATAACCGAATTTAATATCTCGGGACAGATTTCTTTAAAGGGGGGTATGTAACCAAACTTAGAACATCCGAGAATTTTCGAAATTTTGAATAACGATTTCAATCTTTACTTTTATTAGGTTTGGCTTTGACTATAAGAACGATCATCTAAATCACGTATTCACGACTCGGACTCTAAAGCAATTTGACGTGGAATGACATTCCTGACAACTTTTTAGTTTTGCCCGAGACCTGGAAACGAGCCGAAAAGGGCTAAAACAGCACCGTAAACATTTAGCGAACAACTTACAACGCGGACCCACAAAAATAATTAAATTTGTTTTTAGTTATCAGTATTTATTTAATAAAAATATTAAATAAATTAGTCATCATTTTAATTAAAAGCGTTGTTGATAACGCAAATGCTCGAGCTTAAATCCATTCTATTTCGGACGAGGCAAAACCGCTCGCAAATGAATAACAGTATTTTATTAAATGTTATAAAATATTTATGAAATAATTTATCAACAATACTCATTTTTATCGGAAAAATGATTTGAAAAACAATGGCGCAAGTTTCGTGCGTTGAATCAATCGTTAAGCCACTCAAATGAGTCCCGAACCAATATATTATAAAAGTTTCCCAAAACTTTCACTTTTGGTCCCTGTAATATATTTACAAAACAAACCCTCAACTATTAAACATATTACATTTTAATATTAAAGTTTTATATATATATAAAATTTATATATTAAAATCTCATTTTTACATCTCATATTATACACACACTCATCATCTCATCCCTCTTCTCATTATATCCGGCAGCCAACCGGCGGCCACCGCACACCACCGCCGAAACTTTTCACGCGGGCTTTCCCCGCGAAGACCAAAAAGCTCCTCGTGACCGTATCTACCGATCCCCACCATCACTCTCCTTCACGCGCCTTATAACACCACCATCACCACCACCGAACCCACGCCACCACCACAGCCACCGTGGGGTGCGTTTGTATATGTGGCTATCACCACATAAGGGGTGCGTTTGGTTGTGTTTTTCACAAAAGGGTGCGTCGGGTTTCGTGGGTTAACAACAATAAGGGTGCGGTTGATTTTATTAAAACACCGCAAGGGTGTTTGTTTTCGGGACAACCACCGCACCTCAAGGGTGCGGCTGGTTTGTGAAGAGAACCCCGAGAGGGGTGTGTTTGTTCGGTTATATAAGCCCACCACAGCGGGGTGCGTTTGGTTGGGCGTAGATTAGGGTGTTCGTGTGGGTTTGCCGTGTACCAACTAGGGTGTGTTTGGATTATTATTTCACCAATTAGGGGTGCGTTTGGCTGTGACAACCACGCAACGGGTGCGTTTGGTTTATGGCAGCCGCCACCTCAAGAGTGTTGGTTGCTGGTCCGTTCACAAGCCAATAGGGGGACAAGGGTTGTCGGGTCGGGTTAAGGGTTAACAACCACGAGGGCGCGTTTGTTTGTGTTGGCTGTCGAAACAGCCGGGGTGTCGGGCTAGGCTGCGGGGACAGCCGGGGACAACCGGGAGTGAGTCGGGTTCGGGTTAAACCCGACAAGGGTGTGTTTGGTTTGATTATGACAAGAAAAGGGTTGTTTGGTTCGGCTGTCGAAAACAGCCGTAGGGTGCGTCTAATTGTGGTGACACCGAAAAGGGTGAGTTGGTTTTGCACCACAAAGTATTTAATTGTTTCATTTGATTGATCGGACAAATTAAAATGTGATGAAACATATTGAAACTTGCGCGGTCTAGTATAATATGTTATAAATATTAAAACGGGACTGATATTAATGTATAAAAACTGAAACATGAGATAATAGTTTTACGACAGAGAAGTTGAACTAAAAAACGGGACTTTTAAGCCTTTTTATAACGGTGTAATTAAAAATCAGAAAATAGAACGTATGATCGGGTTCGAGATAACTAACTTGATGTTAGACTTTGGTATACAAAAGATAACAAATTATATTTTTACGGACGTTTTGATTTAAAACGGAGACTTTTAATCCAAATAACGAGAAACTGGAGTGGAATCGAAATATATACTTTAGTTAAAAATATAGTGTAATTTTTAATATATATTTAAAATCTAGACTGAGATTAATTAAAACGATTTGGTGCATTTCTTTCGAGTCCGTTTCAGCTTACCGGCGAAAACACGAAAGTTGTTCGTAACGACGTTTTACTTTGCCTCGAGAAACACCTCGAGTTATTTATGTCATTGTATGACATTAGGTAATTCACAATTGTATTTTAGGGTTTTAACGCGTTTTTGCTCTTAAAGCCTAAACGTTTAAGATTAAAATCGCGTAAACTAAAAATGATCATTCAATGTAAGACGGCATTAAACGATTAAATGTTTACACAAGCAAGTGTTATATGATATTATAAGGATAATTAATAACATTTTTCACTTATTTTTATTGCCTACTTAAAATGCTATACGTTTCACATAAAAACCGTTCGGCATACCCGAAAGCACCAAACCTAACTACGCTTAAACGAATACTCCACGAATTATACCCAAAACCCAAACTAATCAAAATTACATCCCATATATGTATAATGCCGAAATTTTGATAGATAGAAACCAAGAAGTATAAACTTGTCCATAATATCTAGATATTAAGAAAGATCTAGGGAACCATCTCTTACACCATGAACCACTTGGCAAATTAACCTTGTGCAAGGGTTAGAAAGTAACCATGGTTAGGTTAATAAGATATTTTCCTTCCCTAATATATAGAACAGCATTGCATAAGTGAAGTTTTCATTACAACTTTACACTTAACAAAAATCTTTCTCTCTTCCTTTCTCTCCAATAACCATGACGGCCAATAAACATCTAAACAAACCATAAAACAAATTTTTTATACAATTCCATACAACCCTTACACATCAATCCTAAGCACACAAGGTAGTTTGCAAAGCATTGGTTTCATCATTTACAATGAATTAAGGAAGAAAAGGAAAGATTAGGGTTTCAAACCTAATCTAGGGTTTATAAGCTTGTAAGCTTTGGTTTTGAGTCTAAACACGGGTTTAGCACTTATTTCTCATCTCATACATCGTCCCTAAGGTCTTCCTAATTCCTTCATACTTTTTATTATCATTATTTTATGTGTTATATGTTAATTATGGCTAAATCACCACTAAGGACTTTTTAATATGTAAAATGAGTTTTCATTTATGTTTATGAATTTATGCACTTATTCTTATGTCATATGGTTATATATATCATTGAAAAATTAATGTAAGAGTATGTTCACATATGGTTTAAGTATAAACATGTTTAGGTAATAATTAGGGTTTTATAAGGTTACTTAATCTTCACATGTGAAAATAATGGAAAGTAAATTGTTAAACTTGTTACAATGAATTTATAAGGACTATGGATGAACTTGGACATTATTATAAGTATCACATATGTTAAAAATAGCTATTAGGGTTTTTAAAGTAAACTACTAAATTAAATAATACATAAAACAAGGTTTTTATAAAGATATACACATGAATACTTAGGGGCTGTTTGAATCCGAATTTCATACAGTAGGTTAGACCTTATATAAAAATAATACGCCTCATGACGATTCCAAAATGATAAGAAACTCGAAAAACCGATTTATAACGAAAAAGATACGTTAATTACGAGTTTACGACTATAAATACTTTTATAAAACTATTTTTATAAAAGTTACTATTCATTACAGCAACTAATATTTTTAAAACATCTAAAATATGATATAACTTTTAATTACGAGATCGTACTCGAAAGAATCGCTAAAAACGGAACTATAACGAATAAACTACGACATTTTCGATAATTAAAGTTTATAAAAGTAATTTTATAAACTATGAACAGTAAAAAGTACTATTCATCAGCGGGATTAACTTTATAAAATATAATACATCTTTTAATAACAAAGACGTACTCGAAGGAATCACTAAAATCGGGATTAAAACGAATAAGTTATTACGATTACAAGTTTACGCTAATTAAAACTAAAAACGAGTATATAGCTGTTGTGAATAGTAAAAACACTATTCATCGCAGAAAGCACTCTGAGTTGGTGATAACCAGACCTCAAGTCGATCTTCGAGTAAACAATTGATCCTTGCAACTGATCAAATAAGTCATCGATTCTCAGAAGTGGATATCGATTCTTCACAATCAGCTTGTTTAGTTTACGGTAATTGATACACATCTAAAAAGATCCATCTTTCTTTTTGACAAACAAGACCGGGGATCCCCAGGGTGAGGAACTTGGTCTTATAAACCCTTTGTCAGAAAGTTCTTGTAGTTGAGTAGATAATTCATGCAGTTCTGACGGTGCTAATCTATACAGGGCTCGTGCCACAGGAGCAGCACCTGGGACTAAGTCGATTTGGAATTCAACTTGTCGTGTTGGTAGTAATCCAGGAAAATCTTCTGGGAAGACCTACAAAAATTCCCATACAGTCGGCACATCCTCAATTCGCTTCTCCTCCGACTTGTCTTTGGTTTCCTTCCTCATAACTTGTGTCAGAAAAATTAAGCAACCTTTCTTAATATATTTCTGAGTCTTAGTGCACGATATAATGCTCAACTTCAACTTATTTCCTTTGCCACTTCTATCACCTTGAACTATCAAAACTTCATCTCCATAGGGAATTCGCACAATCTTCTCATCACACACGATCATCGTATGATGGTTCGCTAACCAATCCATGCAGATGACGACGTTAAAACTACCACGTTCTACGGACATTAGGTCAATATTGAATAGGTGACCTAGTAATCTGAACGTAAAGCCTCTAAGTATGGTATTAGTTTCAGAAATTCTCCC
>BQNB010045823.1:4717-38444 GCA_026074375.1 Tanacetum coccineum | reverse complement strand
GTGTAACGAAACTATGTCTTTTGGACCAAAAGTGGACCGAAACTATGTGTTTTGGACCAAAACCAAACTTTTTTTTATTTTTGGACCAAAAGTAAGAAAATGCATCAAACCACAGGGACCAAAAATGTACTTAACTCTAACAATAACTAAAGTACTGTTCAAAAGAAACATTATAACCCATATATAATACCTACAGTAATTCTAGACAGTGGAAATCAGTATAAAAGTATATCACATTATACGGTTTAAGACATAAACGGCACTAGCATATTGGCTACTGTTGTACAATAGCAATAACACGACAACTTAACACCACCTTGTCGTTGAAGATTCGTCTATATAGGAGTCTCCAAAAGGATAAAATAGAAGAAACTATGAAACAAGAAACAGGAAGATATAAATCCAACCCGCATATATGACAAGATCTTGAGATATGACATCCTGCATTCGACCTTTACCAACAAACATCAATAAATATAAACCAAGTAACAAAATGTGGATAATTTGAAATGCTAGATCTAGTTTCGGCTCTGACTGATGCGTGTGTTTAGGACGTATATTGGCGTTATGTTCTTATAACACAAGTATACGTTCAAACCATAAGGAGGTGTTAATTCGAGATCGCTTATTTTTCTGCTTCTACTTCTGCTTATAATTAGTCATACTTTTTTAATCTGGTAATAAGGATTAAACATCTAAACATACTTATAAGTTTCTTAAAAATAAGTGTATCTGATTAGATTGTTAGTAAAAATGCAAGAGCTGAAGGTTTTATTCTTTTCGTCGACTTATTTTAAGTGGAAGCGATTTTGTGTTATCACATTGCTTCTGTATATTTTGTTACTTCAAGTAAATAAGCATATTAGCATGTAAAAATCAAACCAACATATTCAGTCTAAAACTTTTCTATAAATGAATACGATTAAAAAGTTTCAACAAATTCAAGTATGTTTAGTTATAGGCAGTCCGCAGTAGTGCAAAAAAGTAATCCCCAGCACCCCCTTGACGTTGGTTTGAACATAGACTTGTGTCACAAGGACAAAACGCTGATATATGTCCTTTACACAAGCATCGTAGGCTCATAGCCGAAACTACATCATATGCATTCATGCATTAATTATAACTATAACTTTTGGACTATGATTCTCTAATGTTCAAAATAAACATGACGTATTATGCTGAGGTTGTTGTGAGAAGGAAAAAACAAATAGTTTATTATCGTAGGACATTTGTTTTTTTTAAATTAAATATTTTTACTCACAACAACCTCAACATGATGGGTTGAACATCAGAGAATCCTTGTTCATAACTATTACATTAGAAAAAGATCCATCCAAATCATTTAATTTGAACCATTCTCAAACAATGATTTTGAGATTTTATTTTATATAAATGTAATGGAATAATGTTTATACAGGTGTGCGTAATTTTGTTGCTTATTAGTTATTACTAATTGAAATAACTAAAATCTTGTCAAACCTTGAGTGATTATTTCAACTTCAACAAAAGTTTATCAAAAGATCATCTCATACAATAATAAACTTTGTCTTAATTGGCCATCCTTTATTCTCACGTAAATAGCACATTCAGAACGCACATCTTCGCCTGCAAACTTTGCAAACCATACCTTCGCTTTTTAATACTTTTCGTCACTGTACATGTATTCAGTATCTAATTCTGTTAGTATTAGTGACTAGACTAGTTAATCCCGACACCAAGTATCTTCATGCAATGAACTTCGGACCTGGAACCACCTTTGTAAACGTGTCAGCTGCATTATCCTTCGTGCCTATCTTCGCCACTTCAATCTCTTTAGATTCCACGATCTCCCTGATGAAGTGATAGCTCACGTTGATATGCTTCGTCCTCTCATGAAACATTGCATTTCTTGAGAGATGAATTGCACTTTGATTATCACAATTCACAATCACTGGCCTTAGGTTTACTCCCAACTCGATTAGTAGTCCTTTAAGCCAAATGTTTTCCTTAACAGCTTCCGTAAGCGCCATATACTCCGCCTCTGTAGTAGATAATGCAACAACATGCTGCAGAGTTGCTTTTCAACTCACAACACAGCCATGTACCATAAACACGTACTCGGTTATCGACCTACCCTTGTCAGGGTCTTTGGCATAATCTGCATCCACGAAACCGTCAACATCCACGTGCTTTCTTTGATCTCTACCATACACTAGACCTACATCAGCAGTGCCCTTCAAGTACTTCAAAATCCACTTCATTGCCTCCAAGTGGTTTTTACCTGGATTCGCCAAATACCTGCTCAGAATGCTAACAACATACGCAATATTCGGTCTAGTACACACCATCAAGTACATTAAACTACCTACAGCATTCGCATATGGGACCTTACTCATTCTTTCCACATCCCAGTCATTCGACGAAAAATCTTTCAAAGATACCTTGAAGTGTGCTCACAATGGCACAGAGACCGACTTGCCATTATCCATTCTATAGTTATTCAGAATTTTCTGTACATATCCCGACTGAGACACCTTCAGGGTTCAGCTACCCCTATCCCTGACAATCTCCATACCAAGTATCTTCCTAGCTGGACCCAATTATTTCATATCAAACTCTTTTTGCAGCAGTCCCTTGGTATATTAGATTTCAGACTTGCTTTTAGAAGCAATCAACATATCATCTACATACAGCAATAGATGTATGTACATACCTGGTGCAAACTCTTTGAAGTAAACACAACTATCATAGTTGTTGCGGCTGAACCCATTGCTGATCATATACACATCAAACCGTTTGTACCACTGCCTTGGGGATTGCTTAAGACCATAAAGAGATTTCTTCAACAAACATACCTTGTTGCTTGTTCCTTCTTCATAACCAGGTGGCTGCCTCATATAAATGGTTTCTTCAAGATTACCATGCAAAAACGCCGTCTTCACATCAAGTTGTTCCAACTCGTAATCTTCACAAACAGTCAATGAGAGAATCACCCTAATAGATGTATGTCGAACCACATGTGAAAAAACCTCATTGTAGTCAATCCCCGCTCGTTGTGTAAACCCTCAAGCTACCAGCCTTGCTTTGTACCTTGGTTTCTGAACGCCTTCAATCCTTTCTTTAATCTTATACAACCACTTGCAGCTTACCAGCTTCTGACCAGGTGGTTGATCGACCAACTCCCAAGTATGATTCTTTTTTAAAGAACTCATCTCTTCCTCCATAGCACGAACCCACTCATCCTTTTCAGATGAGTTAATCGCCTCCTGGAAAGTAATTGGTTCATGTGTATCTTCTTCCTCAGCAATAGTAAATGCATAAGCCGCCATATCATATTCCTTAGACCCTGATGGTCTAGACAATGATACATTACCTTCATCCCTATACCTTGCAGGTATAGTAGTTGTTCTTTTTGCTCTATCACGCACCAGAACATAGTTGTCCAGATTCTGTTGTTGGGGCCCTTCATCTTGCTCATCATCTTCATTCCCTGGATTTTCTCCAGTATGAGGATCTATAGTTGGTTCGACCCTACTGCCTTGAAGTTCCACCTCAAACTCAACTTCCCTATCCGAGAAATCTTATGCACACCAGCATCCTGAGAGCACCTTATACATAAGAGCTCTCATTAAACAAACAAAAAAAAAGAACCCCAAACACCACATCCCTGCTTATGATTATCTTTGGTTTGACATCATCTAACCTCCATAATCTGTATCCCTTCACACCCTCAGGATACCCCAGGAATATGCATTTTATAGCTCTAGGCTTGAGCTTCCCCTGATTCACATGTGAATAAGCAACGCAACCAAATATCCTCAACATCTCGTAATTCGCCAGATGTCCTGACCATAAATCCATCGGTAGTCTTCTTTCTTCCAATTGAGCTGTAGATGGAGCCCTAATTGATCAGATATAAGATTTGCCGGTCACCGTTGCTTCTGCCCAGAACGAATCTGGCAAACCAGACTGAATCAGTAAACACCTAACCTTGTTTAAGAGCGTCCTATTCATTCGTTCAGCTAGACCATTCTGTTGAGGAGTTCCTGCAACTGTCAAATGTCTTGCTATCCCGCTCTCCTTGCACAAGTTATTAAATTCCTGATTACAAAACTCCAAACCGTTATCCGTTCTTAGTTTCTTTAGTTTTCTACCTGTCTGGTTTTCACCACTAGCTCACACTACTTGCATTTGTTGAACGCCGCCTCATTCTTGTGACAAAGAAATGAAACCCAAACCATCCTCCGAATAATCCTCAACAATCGAAAAAAGTAGCCGGCAGCCACTCATCGATTCCACGCCTAGAAGACCTTAGAGATCCTAAGTTGGATCATAGTCTATAAACTCCCTCTTGTGTGCTGACCTCGACCAAAGGACTCACCCTAGTTCGATTTTCCACATAACAGCAAGATTATCCACAGGGAATTCGAGCTAGCGCTAGTACCCTTTATATCACCAAGCACCTCTGTTTTTTTATTCAGTTCATGCAAGCTGCTTCGACAAATGTGAACCCATGGTCGTTTTAGGGCCACACCTGCGCAAGACTTTCCTTTTCTTATATACCAACACTATCTTCACCCGATTCAGCCCAGCCATCTAAGGAGTACACACAATTTCCCTTCATAGTTCCTGACAAAACCATCAAAGAACCCTTGATCACCTTTACTCTTCCATTCTGCAACTTCACGGTATAGCCCTCTCGGTCCAGAGTGCCTAAAGATATCAAATTTCTTTTCAACTCGGGAATGTAACGCACATTCTCAAGCACAAAACTTGAACCATCTTTCATTTGTACTCTCACCTTCCCTATCCCCATGATGGCACATGCTCTATTATCACCGAGCAAAACCGTACCACCATTGAACTCCTTAAAGTCAAGCAAGAAGTCCCTCCTAGGCGTCATATGAAAAGAGCCACCAGAGTCCATGATCCACTATAAGAACCTTTCCTCACTCACCGCCATCAACAAGTCACCATTGTCATAACCCTCATAACCATAACCTTGTCCCACATTCTCTTGGACAAAGCCTAGATGATTTCTTCTTGTTCCTTGTGGACAGTCTTTCCTTCCAGGTGATCCACATAATAACATTGTAACACTGAAAATGAGATCGTAAGAGTAAAAGAGAAGCGGAGTATTAATAACTTCATTTATAGGTTCCTTTACCTTTAGATATCATCGCGAACTACCATACGTCCTGGATTACACCGATGATACCGACTCCCCTACATATAAACCCATCACCGTCACCTTCTGCATCTACCCACTATTTCAACGTCCCTGTGAATTGAGTGGCTAGATAAGACATCTTCCAAAGGAGTCAACTCTCTTCCATAAAGCAATGTCTCCACAAAGTTATCATATGAAGGTGGTAATGACGTAAGTAACATGAGTGCCAGATCTTCATCATAAATATCAACGAGCGAGATGTTAGGGTTCGCGCGACCGTGGTCACCGACCAACTTATTAAACTCATCTATATGTTCAGATAATTTCTTGAGGGGGGGAGGAGAGGGGCCTGAGTGCCGAGGGGTTTTTGACTGTAGTACCACCTGAATGCATATAGAAATGTGAACAACTTCTTCTTCAAGTACAATTTAATTGGCTAACGACTTTGTCCCATATACAAATTTTCCACTTTTAACCATACACCCCGCTAGCAGAACTTTCTTGTTTACTCCCTCAACACCTTGTTATCCAAGCATAAGAGTAAGGCACTGTGTGCTTTCTTGTAGACATCCGTCTTCAACGCCGCAGTTTTATTAGCGTCCGTCATGGTTTCCGGGAATGGATCTAACGCAGCCTCCCAACCATGTTGAATTAATAGACACCGCATCTTCACATGCCACAACCCAAAGTCATTAGAACCGTCGAATTTTTCGACGTCAAACTTCGCTATCGACGACATATTCTTTAAACCTTGTTGCGTAAAAAATATACCTTCTTGCAAATCGATTTAATTAGAAACCCTAAACCTCGATCACGAACAAGTAACCAAGTCGATAAACTTGAGTCCCAAGTACCTCGACTATAAACTTGTAACACAAGAAAAAAACCGCAACAAGAACCTTCGCACGAAGTCGAGTTTTAATTATAAAACTCAAAACCCTTTGTAGTATAGTCATGTGATGAGAAATAATAAGCCAATCACAGAAGGTTACTTTTCTTTTCTTTCACGTGAACTATAAATAATTGCTAAACCTTACGTCTCTTCGTGGTGAAGAAACCTACAACTTCTGAAAACGATCGAAAAACGCCGAAAATCCGTTTTCTTTGCTCAAACCGTCCAAACCAGGCCCTCGAACCTTCAAGACCACAAATAACCGCGCTCTGATACCACTTGTTGACGATTAAGACAACAAAACCGAAGCTCTATAGCGAACTGCTATATCAACAGAATAAATCAAGCACGAAGTTGCTACCATTCAACGTACCCTTAAGAACGAAGAAAACAAGAAGAACGAAATACCACAAATTATAACCGAAACTATTATATTGTATTAACCAACACAACCTCGATCGGTTACAGAAAAGAATAGAAGATGCGTGTGTATTGAGCATCACCCCCTCACCTCCTTTTATAGGGTGAGGGGGTGGATGCCCTAGTCTACACCGACTAGGAAGGGCTTTGGTTCTAGCCCACTCAAACAAACATATAAAAAAAAGACACTTTGTATATATTAACTAGACTCGACACTAATACTAACAATTTCCACCTTAGTGACTAGACTAGTTAATCCCGACACCAAGTATCTTCATGCAATACTTGAACTTCGGACCTGGAACCACCTTTGTAAACGCGTCAGCTGCATTATCCTTCGTGCCTATCTTCGCCACTCCGATAAGAGTGAATTGTGAGAGAGGGTGAGGGTAAAAAATAGGAGAAAAAAAGCTGATGTGACGCAAATGACTGGGTAGCTTATTATTAAAGGTGAAGGTGTATCAAATATCGCCTAATAATAACTCCATATATTCTTTTATGGAATGTCCCACAATAACTAGATCACATATTATGAAAGATTAGATCGAGTTTTACCTGTATTTAATTATCCCTCAGTTGAAATTAATTTTACAAACTTTAAAGAAGAGATTAATTAAACTGTCATTTCGAAAAAAGTAATAGAAAAAAAGCATAATTAGGTTATGTTTTCATAAACCATGTGTTTTTTTTGGCGATAGATATTAGTTTAGGACCAGTAATACGTGTATCTATGCATAAAAAATGTCCTCCATTATAAAAAGTAAAAGGAATGACGGTTCATAAAATAAAATAAAAAGGTTGCTTTACCGATTTATTATAGAAACCACATGGATGGGATCTTTTACCTTTCGAACTTCACTTTCTTTACATGTTTTATACACTTGAAACATCAAAGTAAATATGCATGATTACATGTAAATATTTTTCATTACTAATAATTCACAATATTAATGAATTGTATCAACTCTATCATCTACAGAATGGAAATATATAGATTCTTCGTGCACTTACAAGCTAAGAATCTCATTCTTCCTCATCATCACCTTCACATGCTTCTTACCAACTTAGGTTTATGCGGTGACCCAAGGTGGGCAAAGGGACACGAGTATGGTATGACGATTTGCATTAAATGTCGAAAGAGATGCAGTGCATAGCCATAGGAAGCCCGAACTGTACGCTACTTATCACTAAAAAAAATGGTCCATTACAAAAAAAATAAATTGGAAGGCAAGCGATAATGTGACACGCGTCACGGTCGATACCCCCTGTTGTAAAGAAGGCACCTAGGTACAGCACGATGGTATAGGTTATGGTATTAGAAAAGGGAATATAAAGCATTATCAGACGACGGAAATAGAATTTGGCATCTGCCTTCATTTCTTCTAGACAATTGTACATGCATTTGGATTTTCATCACTAAAAATAGAGGTAACATGACCATGATTCCCATAGCTACTGCCGTGATATACCCCCATATAGTGTGGTGGTGATTCTTCCAGGCTATGATTGCGAAAGGCTTGTAACTATTTCGGTTTTTTGTAATGTAATATAATGTAATGTGGTTCGGGTCGGTTATATTGTGTGTATTCCTGAGTTGGTTCGGGTCTGTTGTAATGTGTGTATTGTTGTGGTCGTGGCTCGGATCGGTTATATGGCGGAGGTGGACGGATATGTGTATATTCAGTAACATAAGGTGTAGGTTTGTATTTGTTATAGCTGTGGTTCACATGCATGGGGTTCGGTGGCTTGTGCTTGTATTGAGGACGACTAGGTGGACTCGAGTAATGCTGTATGGACTCGTTATAGACTCGATCATGATTGTGTCCACGTCCATGGTCTTGTGGGTAGTGTTGCACGACGTGAATCTCTTCGGCTTCTTTTGATCCAAAAGGTTGTGGTGTTGCACATTCTTGCACGTGTGTGGTTGTTGGTGGTTCAACTGTTTCTGGGTCAGGAGTTGGTGCACGTGCACCACCTCCTGATGGTTGTTCGGTCGCTGGAGATGGTTCTGTTTCTAAACAAATGCTTACAATTTTTCTAGTTTTTTTGATCGCCTTGATGATTTTTTCAGGATCAGCCCACCCGATTATTCTTAATTTCTGCTGTGGGATGTCAATATAGACATCGTTTATGCCTGAAAACATTAACCAAATGTACAATATATCATCATGAGAAGCATGAGATAGAACTGATGAGACCAAGAGTATATGTTATATTTAATGTACAATATATCATCATGAGAAGCATGAGATAGAACTGATGAGACCAAGAGTATATGTTATATGCGTTAAATTACTTACCGTTGATGCTAAGAAGAGCCTTCTTGATCTTCTGGACGCACCCATTACAATCGATTCGAACCTGGATCTCGGTAACTCGAGTTTTCTACATGCGTTTTCATATTAAGTTTTTAAAGCTTTGATCAAATTAATATAATTAGATACGGGTTTTAGACAATACTGTACCTCCATGTATGTTTGGCAATTTGAATATAGTAGAGAACTAAAGAACGAACATGCATGGGCCATTTATTAGATATTGCATGAAGAGCGAATATTTAGAAGCAAAATTCTTTCTCTATAAAAAGTACAGTATAATACAGGTAACGAGTTTTAGGGTCCGTTTGTTATATGGGTTTGGCATGGGTTTTTGAAAGCCAAACTCAAAAAGTTTTTTGTTATGAAATAAGGGTTTTAAAAATGAGGTTTACACCCTTCAAAGGTACCATACTCAAATCTCTACATAATGGTTAGAGTTTGAGTAGATTATAGGGCTCACATAATTTTTTTTATGTATTTCTGTGAAGCTTTCCGCATCTGGAAAGCGGAGACCCGCGAAGGCGACGATGCCTAGAAATGATAGTAACACCTGGGGCCTTTTCTAGGGTAGCGGTCTCGCTATTCCATAATAATTTATTTTTTTTATAATATATTTTCTCTTTCTTACATTAAATTCAAAACAAAATTTAAATCTTAAACTCGTCTACGAACTGAACTGACCCTTAAGATGGTCCACCAAAAAGTTAAAATCAAGTTTTAAATCTCAAATAAAAGTCGTCGTCCATCGATATACGCGGAAATGTTATACTAAGATTAAGGGTGCATTTGGTTTGTAGATGTGTTTAAATTTGGATTTGAATTTGATTTAAAATTTGGATTTGAGTATGGTTTAGAAATATGAGAAAAAAATATATTTAAATCAAATTTTTAATAAAATTATTATTTAAATATGAAAAATATGTATATGTGTGAGAGAGATAGAGAGGTATATAAAAAAAATGAGTGTGTGAGAAAGTAAACCCACTCACTTTGTCTGGATTGGGTTTTGTGGACCCTTTAGCATCTTCGAACCAAACAATTAAATTTGACAGTCAAATCAAAACCTATCCCTAATCACCCCTAAACAAACACTTCCTAAAACCATGATTGCGGTCACAATCGTCAACTTTGTTTTTTTTATAACTTTTTTAAAACCTTTTTGTTAGTGCAAATATCACGATATTTAATCTATACGATCTCTTTATCTTTTGGTGATGACAAACATGTAACTTGTAATACATAACGTAAAGTACGCAAGTTACTCGTAATCACAAATCATCAATGCATACATGCATCAACAACACTCGATGTCTCAAGTCTGCATCAACACCGACATTTGTTTGCACCCGACGTAAATCACATAAGGTATGTACAAACAAATTAAACTTGTAGGATGATCAAAGAAAAATATTTTTTTCTTAACCATTACATTTCTACAAAAGTATTTTTCACAAAAATAAATAAACACAAAATACTTTTTAATAAAAGAAATGTTTTATTTAAATATAAAATTTGAAATCTGGTTTTCCCCCCAAAATAGAAGCTTCTATACCAGATACAACATTCCCCACAAAAAGACAAAAAATGGAGCGTAGTCTAGTGGCGGCCCCTTATAGGGTCGGCAGCCCCCTAATATATCTGGGACCGCCGTTGCCAGATTGTCAGCTTTCAGCTCCTATAAATAATGGGTCATCTCCAACTGATTTCATAACCCTTTTGCATGAATTTCTCTCAGTTCTTTCTCTCTCTAGATCTCACTAAATCTCTCTAAATCTTTGATCACTAACTTGTTTATCTTGTTTAAATGTGACCAATCTTTTACTCTTTCTTCTTCCTCAAGTGATAGAGATGAACTTTTGGTCTTCTTAAGATCCGAAGTTATGTAGTCTAGTTAGTCCATTTGTAACATTTGTTACATATAGATCGAGTCCATGTCTTCCAATCTTTAGTAGTGTGTAGATCCAAAGGATGTATTTATTAGAGGTTTATTGTGGATTGGTTAGTATTTTAGGCCTTAAAATACATTGGTGAAGTGGTAGATTGGTCTAGATAAGATTAGGACTCGAATTTAGCTTTGTGTTGGAAAAATAAGTACGCGATGCAGTTTATGTGTTTAGCAATAAACAAGTTTGTTATGTTGGGCCCATAAACATAATAGTTTTTTTTTTTTTTTTTTTTTTGGTTGTACCTGAAGAAGAACTCGACATCTAGCTTAATGTCAGAAAATAATGTAAGCTTTGGTATAAGGTTTTCTCCGCCGAAAAGGAGCTTGTTGATTAGTGAAGTAACTCTCGAGTTGGATACTCGAGGAGTGGAGTAGGGCGAAGAGGAGCTTCGTGACCGAACCACTATAAATCATCGTGTCGGTTTGCATTTTCTTTTACCCTTCGCTTTATTATTTATTTTACATTTATCGATTTCTACTTTTATACTCGCATTCTACTCATGATTGTGTGAATGGTTGTTTATATCCTGTTAGTTAAAGTTGTGTAGCACTTTGTGCTAAATATTGTGAGTGTGGTTATATTGTTAGAATATGCTTTAGCTATTGTAAACCTATGATCGATACTTCTCATATTACGTCAAACTTGATGGTGATTTGAGTACTAAAAGATCTAGTCTAATATCCTCTTTCCGGAGGCGGTCCCATAAATCAGGCGGCCCTTTGATATACTTGGCGGCCCCCATATATATATGGGACCGCCGGTAGAAGAGTGATGTAATATAAAAGATTTAAAGTTTTTAAATGGAAACGTATTCACCCCCCTCTACGGTTTCCACAATTGGTATCAGAGCCACGTCGCTCTAGTTTTCAAAACAAATGGTTTTTAAAATAGAGTACGATCCATGTATCAAATTACCCATGAAGGGGGATTAAATATGAAAAGTGTTTTGTTGTTTGATTCGTACTAGTTTTGTTATTAAATATACTTCGTATACTAGCTTGAAGGAAAATTTTCTCAAAAGAACTTGGAAGTGTCAACTTATGTTTATCTAAGTCGTAAGAGTAGAAATGATGTCTAAAACACGAAATTTATGTGCTAGAACAACTTTTTAAAGTCCTATGTTCTACAGTTAAGTTACAAAATGATTTTGAACAAAAAACGTGTTTTGGGGTCACTGATGGCGGTCCCATAAATGTTCGGGCGGCCCCCAAATATATCTGGGGGCCGTCACCTTTATGGGGGCCGCCTGTCTGTTTCGTCAGTTTTTGGCAAACTTCGAAAAATCATATAAAATCAACCGTAAGTCCGTAGAAGTCGTGCCACCCGCCATTTCAATGATAATTAAGTCTACTTTCTTTTAAAGGAACTTCCAAGATTCATTCTTAAATTAATTAAGTCAGAAATGCAAAATACTACATAGTGGTCAAAACTTTATGTTTTGTTTTGACGTAAAACTTGTAGTTTATTTTTTCTTTCAAGCCAAGCATTTCTAGTCAATGTGTCTTTGAAAAATGGTACATTTATATTTTCAAAATATTGATCTTAATTAATTTTAGAAATGGAAAGGAACTATTTTATATTAAAATCAAATCAAGCTAAGTATACATCGTTATATCTAATACACAAAACAACGACGAATATCCTTATGTGTATGCTAGAAGATTATGTGTGTTTACTTTTGTTTCAACTTGGTTAATAGATATTAATAAGTAATCATTACTTTTTTTAATTGAGCTAATTATATATCTAAACACATGTGCCATGTATGTTATTTCTATGTTACTAGTTTTTGAATTATGCCTAATAGGAATTACGCTAGATTTCTTGCGTTAAGTTGTAAAATTGTTTGTGCATTGCATATAGGCATAGATCACTATATTTACAAGTGTTACATAAACATCTTGTAGATCATTTTGAGTGTAGTAACCCACTTAGGAATGAGAGTTTAATAGTTTGTCAAGTGTGTGGAAAAATAATGTCCTAAGATCATATGTTAAAACCCATCATGAAAATATTTCCAACGCATTATCTCTCTTCCAATAAATGTCTAAATATTTTTATCATCTTGCGTTGTTTGACCTCGGGTTGGTTAAACAAAATAAAAGATTGTATTAATACATTGGTAATTAAGTAAAAAAAAATATTTTTTTAAACTTTGTTTGTGCTTGCATTGTTCTAACACACACACATAATTATATTTTTTTTATAAACATATAGTGTTTTACAAAAGATGTGTGTTGTATTAAAATGGTTTGAAAAATCATTCATATACTAATAAAATATCAAAAACTATGCATACTATGCATAATAACAAATAGTTTTTCGCACACGCAAAATATATGACAATATTAAAGTAAGAAATTAACTTGTCATTCTTCATCAACCTCACACTTACAACTAGTCTTAGGATTAGTGGAACACACTATGAAAATATTTATTTGTATATTTTTAAAAGAGTGTTCATGAGGGTCAAGAAAGATTTTGAATATATATCAACTCATTATTCAGACTATGATTGATGTTATTATCGAATCTAATTGACAAATTTTCGAGTATGCACAAGAAATCAGATTCTTATTTGTCTAGCTTTAAGATTATATCAAAATATAACAAAAGATAGTATCTCAAACCTACATACTCAATCACACTCGATTGATATGATAATAACGACATCCTTTTCCAAGACGATACGATTAAGAATATGCAGCGATCATAACTCACACTGGTGTAGTTTGATGTCATATTGAGTCTACTTGTCCAATTAGTTTGTTGTTCCAATTTTTGGCAGATTTATGCATTTTTAAAATACAACAATGAAGTATGAATTGACGTCTTGAATTTTTCTTCCAGATAATACTCAAGTAATATTTTTTGACTATTGCAATGGTAAAGTCGTTGTTTCCGAAAAGACAAACATGAGCAAATACACAACATATGTAACTTTGCTTAAACAATTTAAAAGCACAACTAAAAACTCAAACTATCTTCTTATAAAAAATCTCTTACTTTACCAAATAAGCAAAATATTTCTTCCTCGCCAAATGAGAATCATTTAACCATCTAAGGTTAGGATTACGAAGCTCATATGAACTATTCACAAACCATTATGTGCTTTCTTTTAATTAAGTGATCTAAGAGGATTTGGATATGTAGTGATTATTATTCAAATGATAATCAATCTCATCATTCAATCTAATTACAAAGTTGGAATATGAACATGAAATCGAGACTAGGATTTATCTAGATCACGAAAATATCAATCAAATGACCATAGATATTTTTCCGAGTCTACATGTTTAATCCATCCCGGATATTACATGAATTCATAATGTCGATTGGTAAGGACAACAAGATTAGTCATCAAATTGCAACTCACACTGCAATTAAATATGTCATCATTGAGTCTAATGGTGTTTAAATTGTTGTGTATATTAGCTATGGTCATATTATTCTTAGATAAAACTAATATACACTTGAGTAGGATTGCGACTATATAAATTTTACTTAGGAAACTCATAAGTACTCAAATTGATGAGCAAGACTTAGATGTCTCAATTCCGAAAAACTCAAATTGAGAACTCTCATAACTTATATAAGATTCTCCTAATAACCTAATGTCAACACCATCTCCTAAATAATAAGAAAATGATCCTTGTTCAAATTTGGCACCTCCACGGATCGATGGATCCTTTGTCTTAGAATTATCTTTAGTTTGGGTAAATCCGCCCTATGGCATTAGATTTAAAACATCTTCCTCTTATGAATCACTTTCTTAAAAGTCCAACATACATGTAACTATCCTTTAGTAAATCATCATTATTTATACAAAGAAAAACATTCACATGATCTATAGGTAAAATGCACGCTTATTTGGGGATTTCTTTCATAAAAGACATGCAAAGGTGTATTCTTTTAACACTCTCATTATAGAGCATTACACATTGTCACTCTTTAGCATACTCTAGGTCCTAGATGACTCATTCTCTCTTATACTACAACAATTTGCTTTTCGCTTCTTCATTCAACCGTAGAATTCCACACATCTTGATTAGGATTATGTGAACCAGAATTAAAGCATGTTAGTTGAATCATATTAGGCCCTGTATGAAAAGATAATACAAATTTTATCTTTGCTACACTTCATTAGGCATATATAGGAATTCCATTTTGTCTAACATGAGAATGACTACTGGAGAATCTATTGCACTAGAAATTCAATTTGACCTAACGGTTGAATTGCTCTTACAAGAGTGAAGTTGGTTAGGGGCTATAACCCATAATAATGGTAGTGTTTAGCCTAATTGAGCACCACCTAGTGTTAGTCTTATATTCATTCTCTAATTTGAGCTAAATGACTCCTTTAAATATGCCTATTGATATTCTACATCGATAAACTATTGTATCTAATTAGAAGTGCACATAAGCAAGTAGATATTAGGTTTTCTTCTAGTCCATTCTAGACTACTTGCACTCACTTTGTGCTTTGAAGTTTCATGATGATAACGTGCTCTCATGTAATGCAATTATATGCTTTCATGTTTATCTTAATGCTCAACGTTTATTTGCTTAGCTATTGAATGCATATCTGTTGTAAAAGCGTTTTCTTCTTACTAGCAATTTAGATAAAATATCTCTTTGTTGATCTATATAAACGCATGCTTCTTTCTTAAATTGCTAATTGCTAACATGTTTACATGATGATTACATTTAAAATTATCATGTTTTGTTTGCGTCATCTTACATAACTTACATGTTAATTGTGGACCTACACTATGTTAGGTTAATGTATGATAAATAAGGTTTAGATGTCATACAGTCTTACACATTAATCTTGTTGATTATTGTGTTGATGCATGCTTAGATAAACTTGCATGATTATATCTATATATCTTATGCATCTAGGTATATTATATTATATATATATTACATTTTCTCACACTATAATATTTTCCTTCGCGTCCGCGTCACAAATCTAAAAAGTTAAAAGAGTCGTAGAATGGTCTTAAATCTCCTTGAGTCTTCCATTTCACACCTTCTTAACATCATCTCCCCTTTCTTCCAAATCATCTACTCTTCGTCAAGATAATGGGTTATACTTATCTATCACTCTCCCAAGTAGGTTTTGACAAACTTGAATTTTTCATCCGTATATTCAAATATCTTTAACTTGCAATCGCAAATGTTAAAGGTCATATCTGAAAATTCCTATTCAAGCTGTTTAACAACATAAGTTAAAACACTCTTCTTTCTATTCAACGAAACATTCTTTCTCTTCGATGAAAGCAGTTTTTCTCTTCGATGAAATATTCTCTCACTTCGATGATAACACTTTTTATCTTTCGATCACACCTCTTCCTTCTCACTCAACCACGCCTTTACAAAAAAATCATAGAGATGGCTAATCTCTTTCCTCTATTTTTCCGTACCACCTTTAAGATAACCTTATACCTCGTCATATGATTGTTTTATGAACATTCACAATACTCAAAAAGACCACCATCCATCTTGACATTGTCAAGCTCGTCGTTTCTATATTCGTTTGTTTTCTTCTTTTTTATTATTATTATTATTATTATTATTATTATTTTCACGTACGAAACACACCGAAGATACTTCACCATTTCCTGAGGGATACAATTGTTAAAAGGATAACATCTCATCGAAAAAGGTTCGTCTGAAATTTTACATCGCCGGACAATCTTTCTTTTACCCCTCACGGAGTGAGTCGTTTAAATTATCTTCGTCAAGGTTTAGGTTTGATGGAACACTTTCCATAAATCCATTCGCTTCTTTTTTCTAGTTTCGATTCTAGCCCGTGTTCCATTCCATGTCGTGACAACTTAACTACTTCATCCGAAGTACTTTAAGTATTTTTAATTAGCAAAATACAAATTAAAATGTCACTCTTCTTGAAAAATTCATCAATTTCCTCAAACATCCCTCCTGTTGGCGGTCCGGCGGCCCCCAGATATATTTGGGACCGCCGGCAGCAGCTTGTAATATCATTCATTTTTTTATTCCATAACCTAACACTTCCTCTCTTCTGCTACGAGTTGACGTTTATTCCACACCTAAACCTATACCCAATATCTCTCTATAGATCAATGGGTCATCCTCATATCCCAACGCTCATAAGCATCATTGCTTATGTTTTTAAGAGTCAAGTGAATTTCATAATGAAATGGTATATAAAAACTTTCCTTACAACCATCACTTCACAATATAAGTTCTCCTCACATAAAAAAACCTTGGTCTCACATCTCGCAGACGTCTTGTCTCAAATTCATATGAGACGTTACTTATTCTACTCCTAAATGTTTCTTTCTCTTCTAGTAGTCGTTTACTTTTGATTGTCTTTTACTTCTTAAAAGTTTTTCTCACTTCTAAACGTTCCTTTTTATTCTAATGAGTCTCCTCTTCTCTAACTGTTTCTTCTCACTTCTAATTCGGATTTTCTTATATCTTTTAATAGTCTTGTAACCTATTAGAATTTTCTATATCCCTGGAAAACTTAATTATTTAATCCGAAATAAATGGTCACTCCTTCAGCAAAACTTTCCACTTTCTAGTAAGTGAAGAACACAAAGAAGATATTCAATCTTCAAGTGTTATTGAGTCACCACATTATTGAGTCTCTCTTATTATTTCCACCATGAAAGAACTGCACCTCATTCACATCCCACTTTTGTTCCTCAACATTGTCATACCAACCAAAACACCAAAACAACCTTTAAATTCACAATCATCTACCTTTGTCTTGATAGGATCATATGCACATCAATTGTTAGTGCAAATGATATATCAATCTTTTCTATTAACCTCGCGTCAACACGTTCCTTCTTTAGTATCGCTCATTCTTTCCCACTTTTCGGCTCTATGGAATCATTTTCATCCACATCTAAGAGCACACCGTCTTCATCCTCGTCTTATTTTTCTTTTTATTCTTTTAAAGTATATATATATATCGACATATTTTGCCAAGATATTAAATGTCATTATTCTTAGTTTTTATAAAGGTCATTCTCATAAGATTTTTGTGGCAATCAATATTCGGACTCATATTTTTGTTCTATTAAAAGTCGGTCTAATCATTTCTCCGTAAAACATACGTTCTCGATTCTTTTATTCATTATTTAGGTGTTTTTAAAACAATGATTACTTGTGTTTAGTTTTCTACGTCTCTTTCAAGGTGTTCATACTTTAGATATAATAAATATCTGATAGTGCTGTATGTTCCCCGCTAATGTTTTGCTATATGTATATGTGCACTTGTCTACTAACTTTGTTTTGTAACACAACAATAACTTGATTCCTTGGTTCCACAAACAAGGGGGAGCATACACCGAGGGGGCGGGGGGGGGGGGGGGAGGGGGTGTTTAATTGCAAGCGACTCTACTCATTTAAATGCTCAACATTTTTAATGCATCGATGGTAATTATTTGATCTTATGATCCTATTAGAGTCAATATACAAGGAATGATATTATCATGGAGAAGCAATGAGCAAGGGGGAGCTAGGAGATATGTGGTTAAATAGCATGAATTTGGTTAAACCGTGATGATAGAAGACTTCACTAGGATGATGCAAGCTCGCCTTTATAGGAAGATAGGATTAAGGTTTGTCAAATACAATGAAGGGCTCATTCGTACTCCAAAAATTAAGCTTTTCCATCTTTAAAATCACCCTCACCTTAAAGGAACACAAATCACATTCACCTTTATTTCTCACATCTTCTCTCATACCTCAAACCCTATATACTCGGAGCACACTAATCCTCTTCTCATGCCTCCAAACATATATTACCCGGAGCACCTCCCTCTTCTCATGTCTGTCTTTTTAAACCTCTAACATACTATGACTCCATAACCTTAATCCACACTATTACCTTTTTGCTTTGACTAAAAGGGGGAAGAAAGGAGTGAAACGATGGTAACCTTTTAAACTTTACTATGTGCTATAGTTTACATATTTTGTCATCACCAAAAAGGGGGAGATTGTTAGTGCAAATATTAACGATATTTTATTATTATTTCAATTCTTTTGTTTTGGTTGATGACATATATGTAACTTGTAATTAACTTAAAGTAAAGTACGACAAGTTACTCGGTAATCACAAATCTTCAATGCATACATGCATCAACAACACTTCGATGTCTCAAGTCTGCAGGATCAAAACCGACAATTTGTTTGCACCCGACCATTAAACACATAAGGTATGTACATACCAAAATTAAACTTGTTAGGATGATCAAAGAAAAATATTTTTTTCTTAACCATTACATTTCTACAAAAGTATTTTTCACAAAAATAAATAAACACAAAATACTTTTTAATAAAAGAAATGTTTTATTTAAATATAAAATTTAAAATCTGGTTTTCCCCCCCAAAATAGAAGCTTCTATACCAGATACAACCTTCCCCACAAAAAGACAAAAAATGGAGCGTAGTCTAGTGGCGGCCCCCTTATAGGGTCGGCGGCCCCCTAATATATCTGGGACCGCCGTTGCCAGACTGTCAGCTTTCAGCTCCTATAAATAATGGGTCATCTCCAACTGATTTCATAACCCTTTTGCATGAATTTCTCTTAGTTCTTTCTCTCTCTAGATCTCACTAAATCTCTCTAAATCTTTGATCATTTAACTTGTTTAATCTTGTTTAAATGTGATCCAATCTTCTACTCTTTCCTTCTTCCCTCAAGTGCAAGAGAAGAACTTCGGTCATCTTCAAGATCCGAAGTTATGTAGTCTAGTTAGTCCATTTGTAACATTTGTTACATATAGATCGAGTCCATGTCTTCCAATCTTTAGTAGTGTGTAGATCCAAATGATGTATATATTTGGATGGGTTTATTGTGGGTTGGTTAGTATTTTAGGCCTTAAAATACATTGGTGAAGTGGTAGATTGGTTCTAGCTAAGATTAGGACTCGACATTTAGCTTAGTGTCGGAAAATAATGTAAGCGATGCAGTTTATGTGTTTAGGCCATAAAACACAAGGTTTGTTATGTTGGGCCATAAAACATAATAGGTTTGGTTGTACCCAAAGAAGAACCCGACATCTAGCTTAGTGTCAGAAAATAATGTAAGCTTTGGTATAAGGTTTTCTCCGCCGAAAAGGAGCTTGTTGATTAGTGAAGTAACTCTCGAGTTGGATACTCGAGGAGTGGAGTAGGGTGAAGAGGAGCTTCGTGACCGAACCACTATAAATCATCGTGTCGGTTTGCATTTTCTTTTACCCTTCGCTTTACTTATTTATTTACATTTATCGCTTTACTTTTATACTTGCATTTGTACTCACTGTTTGTGTGAATGGTTGTGATATATCCTGTTAGTTAAAGTTGTGTAGCACTTTGTGCTAAATATTGTGAGTGTGGTTATATTGTTAGAATATGCTTTAGCTATTGTAAACCTATGATCGATACTTCTCATATTGCGTCAAACTTGATTGGTGATTTGATACAAAAGATCTAGTCTAAAATCCTCTTCTGGAGGCGGTCCCATAAATCAGGCGGCCACCTGATATACAGCCCCCATATATATATGGGACCACCGATAGAAGAGTGATGTAATTCTTGATCTTAAAGTTTTTAATGAAAACGTATTCACCCCCCTCCTACTGTTTCCACATTTTTTATCGATTAAGTTAGTGTAATAAAGAGATTGCAATCATCACAAAAAACATATTATAACTTTAATTAAAGAGCAGCATTTTGGCATTAAATGATCTTGGGTCGACCCGCCTGAGATCCGCCAGAAGTATGACCCACCCGTCAAAAAACCCACCGGTGATCCACCTGAAGACCCGACTTTTTATTATTATATTGCTCTCACTACTTCTCTCTCCTTTATCTCACAATTTAGATTATGAAGTCCAGGTGCTTCTCACATATTCTTTTTTAGGGAATATGGAATCCAAATGGCGATTGCTTATCTCCCATTTTCACATAGCTCTTTCTCTCTAAAAACAGATAAAAAATTACCAAACCTTGAACCATGCACATACCCTAACCCTCTCTTCGATGCCGTCGATCTCTTTATTGCCGCCGTTCGTAGTGTGTGGCGATGGTGATCGGCGTGTGACGTTAGTGAGCTTAGGTTGGTGTGTCATTTGTTGGTCTATAACTGTTCCCAACTAACTATGGGGTTATGCTGCATGATTATTTGTTATTTTAATTAGGGCTACTGTTTTAGGGCTTAAAGTTTGTGCTTATGGTTTGCTTTCATTGTTTTATGGTTTAATTGAGCTACTTTGTGATTTATATGGCTCATTGCCTTTGTGATTACTAGATGTTGTATATAGGTTCAAAACTGAATGTCGAACACGCTTGTATTCGTTGTGTGTTTAAATGCCATTTTTTGATAGTCAAGATTGTTAGTTTTGGGTCTCAACATTGATGTGATATCTAAAATAAGGGTTTTGATATTTTTGTTGTTTGATACATCCATTTGGCGGCGCAAGCTTAATAAGCTTGCAGCCATAACGGGTTTTACTGGCGCGTGTTTAAGAAAATAGATAAACAGGAAAGGGGTTGTTATACAAGAGCTGGGTGAATCTACAACAACAATATCTTCACAATTATGTTAACAATAATCATAGGACAAAGGTAAAGGAATATTGATAGAACCTGTGAAGCATATGAAGAAGAAAGATCTAATCAGGCTTGATGAAGAAGCTGCTTTAAAATTACAAGCTGAATTTGATGAAGAAGAAAGACTTGCAAGAGAGAAAGCTGAAAAAGAAAAAGAAGCCAATATTGCCTTGATTGAAACATGGGATGATATACAGGCAAAGATTGATGTTGATCATCAATTGGCTGAAAGATTGCAAGCACAAGAACAAGAAGAGTTGTCTATTGAAGAAAAGGCTACATTATTTCAACAACTCTTAGAGAAAAGAAGAAAGCATTTTGCAGCTAAAAGAGCAGAAGAGAAAAGAAACAAACCACCAACAAAAGCTCAACAGAGAAAGATAATGTGTACTTACCTAAAGAACATGGAAGGATACAAGCTCAAAGATTTGAAGTTTAAAGAGTTTGATTCTATCCAAGAGATGTTTGACAGAGCATTCAAAAGGGTAAATACATTTGAAGACTTTAGAACAGAGTTGGTGGAAGGCAAAGAAAAGAGAGCAGGAACAGAGCTGATACAAGAGAATGCAAAGAAGCAAAAGGTGGAAGATGACAAAGAAATAGCAGAGCTTAAACAGTGTTTGGAAATCATTCCAGATGAAGAAGAGGTAACAATTGATGCTATACCTTTAGCTGTTAAGTCTCCAAGTATTGTTGGCTGGAAGATTTATAAAGAAGGAAGAAAAAGCTATTATCAAATAATGAGAGCTGATGGAAAGTCTCAAACGTACATGATCTTTAGTCAAATGCTTAAAAGTTTTGACAGACATGATTTGGAAGATTTGTACAAGTTGGTAAAAGCTAAATATGAGTCAACAAGACCAGTGGAAGACTTGGATTTGTTGTTATGGGGTGATTTGAAAACAATGTTTGAACCACATGTAGAAGATGAAGTATAGAGGAATCAACAAGAATACAAAGTGTTGGATTAGAAGCTGTATGACTACTGTAGAGTACATTCCTTGAGGATGCAACATATGTAGATTCATATGTTGGTAGAGAAGAAGTACCCCCTTGCACCACTTGCACCACTTATATGTTGGTAGAGAAGTATCCCCTTGCACCACTTACACTTTTAAAAAGTAAAGAAGTGTTTGGAAGCATCCTCATGGTGTTGATGAAGCTTTAAATGAAGAAAACTTGATGATTTTGAAGAAGAATATTAAGTTTAGGGGAGGATTGTTGGGATTAAAAGTCTTCTTGATGTTGTTTGAATTATTTCTGCTCATGTTTGTGTTAATGTTGCTCAGTTGGAGTTAGTACTACTCAGAGACTTTAAAGAAAATATGCTAAGTGTTTACTACTGCTAGTACACAGTTAGTACTGCTAGTGAATATTAGTGCTGCTGATGAACTTCAAAGAAAATATGTTGAGTAGTTACTACTGTTAGTACAAAGTTAAGTCTGCTTAGCTGAAGTTAATGCTGCTAGTGAAAATATGCTTGAAGTTACTACTGCTAGTGAATATCAAGTTAATGCTGCTAGTTAGTACTACTTATATGATATGTATTAGTTGTTAATAGAAAAGATTTTAGATACTTAGGGAAGTATTATAAGCCGACTAGGACTCCTTGATGTACAAAAGGAGGTCCTAGGGCATAGAGTTTGATGTACCAGAACCAAAACCAAAAATCAATCTTAGTCGTATAACTCTTAGCTTCAAGGTCTTTGTAACCATAATACTTTGAGAGTATTCGTATTGTTATCATTAATAATATTGGAGCTTATTTGTTGAATTATATGTTTATTGAATTACTGTTTCATTGATAATTCTTCTTAATATTAAAGATTAGATTCCGCATAATCTTTAATACATTCAAACATAGTTTCTACTATAGTTGTGTTAGATTTATCTAATATAACTAAACCTTAAACAAGCTTAAGGAATTTGATCTATTGAAGTGGGATCAACAACTGGCCTTCCCGCCAGCATGTCTAGCTCATCAACAAAACTCTCTCTTTCATCGACGATAACAGTCGCACGAGCACACAAAGCATTTATCTCTCTCGCCAGTCTCAAATCCTCACTGATTTCCCTACGACAACGTAATATGAACTGCGGCTCCCAATCCGATGAATTAACACTGATGCGTAGCTCATCACATATTGGAAGTGCTGTCATTGATTGTGTTTTTTTAGCCTTGAATGCAAAATATACTCACTCACCACACTTTAATAGACATTACACCATGAATATTCATATGTACCCCCTCTCCAAAATACAATGACAAAAAAACAACCCACATGCCTTTACTGTAAAACTTCTATCCCTATCCTCTTTAAATCAAAAAACATTAGACATTACAAACTTTTCAAAAGCAACTGAATTCAAAAGTTTTTTACTTATCTGTGTTTTTCATTTACTTATTTATCAATGTTTTCCATTCACTTAGCTAAATACCAGAAAGCAGATATATAATCACTACCAGAAATTAATCTATCACAAACCTAAACATTTATTAAATACTTAAGAAATCACAGAACACATTAAAGCCTTATTAGAACAGGCATACACACAAACATCATCACAATTATTTGACAACCACAAGAAACATCATGGTATCCATACATGACAGATAAGCTACATACAACAAGCGGCATTAACACTTATAAGAAAATTCATCCCACAAAACATTTATTAGACAACAAGCCATTAGATCCACATCCATCTGCAATTTCTGTAACCCCTGAATCCTTCTATCATCCTTCTACAAGGCATCATTTAGAAACTCGTCTGTCTTAACCGATGCAGCGATACCCGGCACAACCTCCAGCTCCCGAATAAAATCCACCCTATCATCGTATGCAACTACCATCTCCTGAAGCAACACACCCATGCGTCTCGCAAACTCGCTATCCTCCTCTACAGGATTTTTGCAATATAACGCCTTCATATCCGCCCATTCCCACCCACCAACACGCTCTTGCAACGCCGTACACTTCACCAGCGACGTCATTACTTGCTATCTTTACAAAATACAAACACACCTCTCTTAGAATTAAAACTCAATAAATACGCACAATGCAATACAATTTTATAATATTCAACAAGCTAAAACTACATAACAATTGTAAATAAAGAGAAGCACATATGTACATACTTTTGTTGCTTAACACTTTAAATCAGTGTAGAATAAACAGCATACCTGTGTGTATCATGGAATTCAAACCACATATAGCAACACTCTAAAACAAAACAGCCTTTCAAAAAAAACAAAACCCGCTTAGAATCAAAACACCACTGTTAAAAAAATAAATAAAGATTTACAGTGAGTCTGCCTAATGCATACAAAAACCAAATATTCCCAGTTGAGATAACTTTTAAAAAAGGAAGATTACACAAGTTGCATTTTGTATCTAAACTCAGTGAAAAAAATGTAATCCTAATCTTGCTTAGAACATAAATAGACATCTGCTTTTACTACCAACCTAGGAAAAAAATGTTGTCTTTTATAAGTTTTGCTAACTCTAGAACATACTTCTTACAGCCCACACATGACATCATAGAAGACATCGCAAAGACAATCGTCTCAACTATACCCCGCCAGATGTCCGACACACAGCCAGCAAAAAAGGATAGTTCAGCAGCCACAACAACAACAGGCCCAAGGTCTGCTACTGCAAAAAGGTCTCTCCACACCGACCTATCGTCAGAGGCAACAAAAAAAGGAGATTGAAATGTTTAAGACAGTATGGCAACACAATATGGCGGAAAACAATGTCCAGATTGAATTGTTTCCTGCATCTTAGAAAAGTAGTCGTATGATGTAACTTAGTTTAAGGCAGTGCAGCTTGCTTACTGCATTTTGATACATGCTTTGTGTTTGTCTAACTTGAAATGTTTATGGTACCTTGAAATATTTATGGTAAAATTCCGACCCTTTATTTATTTATTTTTTTCACCTTTTTTAAACCCGCGCTCCGTGGCGAAGCGCATGTTTTAAACCTCGTCACACTTAAATATAAGTTTACTCCAAAAAAATTGTTTAGTAAAAACACCACACATATAAACCTTCTCACACAACTCGATCTTATTTTTGACCAGGTTCTTACAAAATACCATGCAACATGTCCTACCTTGGTCTCCGTAACAACACCAAAACTAGTGCCAAATCAGATGAAGAGATTCGCCTAGAACATTGAGGATACAACTTGAGTGGATGGCCATGGGTATTGTATTGAACAGATTACAGTTTTATCTTACAACTCACATAGTTTTATTAAGATTGAGCATGTTAGCTAGCTATTAGTAACAGGAATTGGAGATATATAAAACAAGAGTTCTCAATAGACAAAAAACAAACCAATTACAAAGAGTAACAAGATTATAGGGGTGAGCAAAACCGACCGACGACCGAAAACCGACACAAACCGACCGAAACCGACACCGACCGACACAAACCGACCTTACTCGGGTCGAGACTCGGGATGGGTTTTCCACGATGTCGGGACTCGGTTCGGTTCGAGACTCGGGATTAAATCGGGTCGGGATTCGGTTTGGGTTTTCCATGATGTCGGTTTCGGGATGAGTCGGGATCGGGTCGGGACGGGTCGGTTTCGTCCCGATGCTCACCCCTACAAGATTACAAGGATTGTCGCCCGGTTTGCGCCGTCCCGACCGGACACCCGACCCGACCCGGCCCAACATCCGTCCACCTCAGGTATATACTCCTGGTCCATACCGCCTAGATCCAAACCGCTCCACCAACCACACATATACTCACCTGGTTGTTTCCCACCTCTGCTATTTACCACATCCGAGCTGCGTTTCTTTATGTGTTTCCACGTAGGGGGCTACATGTCCATTCCAAAAGCTAAAGCTATACCACCACATACTCAGATCTATTACTCAGAACCCACAACTCTCTTTGATGCCACTGACCTCTTCGTTGCCGACGTTCATGGTGTGTGGCGTTGGTTGTCAGTTGGTGACCTTAGATGGGTGGTTTGTTTTACGACTGTTTAGCTTTGTTGGGAAATTGCATGGTGGTTGCATTTAAGTTGTTAGGGTAAATTATCGATGTTGCATTGTTTTATCTCTTCCAAAAAAGAAGAAGAAATCAATTCCAGGTTTGTGACTTTTGTGGTTCTTTTTAGTGTTATCTGAATTTGGTTTATAGGATTGTGTTAAATCAGAGTTGATGTTATTTGGATTTGGCTGATGTCAATGCTATTGGATTGTGTTGAAAAGATTCAAGGGTTTTTGAATTTATAGCTTTGATTATTTGGAGTAGAGGTTATACGCATCTTGGCGGGGCAAATTATTGGGTTTGCAGCCATGGCGGGTTGACCCTTCTCCTTAGCTGCAGATTTTGTGGCTCGGGATTGATAGAAGCTATTTCTTTGCTTGCGCTTGTTATGGCGGGTAAATTTTAAAGTTATGACTGTTTGTGGTTTGCGTGCTTTACAATCACGTGTTTAAGAAAACAGATAGATGGAAAAAGGAGGATGCCGACCTACATTTGGCTTGGCTTATAAACACAAATATTAAGTTGCCTATTTGCTCAATGTGTGTTGCTAAACCCTCTTTTTAGCGGCGTATTGTTACTGAATATTACACGTGAAAAATAGCAACATCGGTTGTGACATGTCGTGATGAGTCTCAACGACTTTCATGAAGATGAGACCATTTGTATCTTAGCGGGGCGACCCACTATGGTCGCAGCCATGGTGGACGTGTCCTTTTTAATATGTTGTTAGCCTGAGCCTCCTATACAACAATTCGATTATGATTACCGCTAAAAAATTTCCTGTTTTTTCTGGGTATCTGCGTGTTGTTGAATGTTAGATTTCTGATGCTTATTTGAATTTCAATGCTTATAATTTTCCCTTGAATACAACCGTTTCTGACTTTCTTTTCTTCGGGTCTTAAACTTGCCGTTTGAAAACGCTTTTGTTGCTCATCATGGGCATGTATCAAATGTTAACAGACACTGTTTTTTTCGTTACTGTTTTTCCTATTGTCAGTTGTCATATACGTGTATCTAAGTATGAAAGGAAAAAAATGACTCATTTGAACATTAACCCGGAGTTATCTGATAAACAAGCGATACATGATTTCGACTTATGGGTTGCGTCTGAGAGACAAGATGCTACTAGACGCTGTTTGTGTAATGGTCTGGCAACCGAGTGAATTTGGCTATCAAACCAAAATGATGACCTGAATCTGTTGCAATTGGAATGTATGCGAGTGGTTTGCACTCCCGAGCTATTACATCACAGGTAAGCGAGAAGTAAACTTATTTTCTAAAAAAACTGCATTTTGTTCTAAATAATGATTACGTGTGAAAATGCAGGGTCTGACATTTTTGCTAGCTCTAATTGTACATGCTGCAAATGCACCAGCAGCGTATGACTCATAAATTCTTAAATCAAAGGATTAATGCAGGCACACATATTTATAAGTTGTTGTTAATAGATTGCTTCATAGTTTTGTAGCCTATAATGATCACATATAGCAAAACCCATAACAAATTCAAAAGTAAAAAAGTGAGAATTAACCTGCAGTAACAGCACCACCAGGTGAGTTAAGATACATATTAATAGGTTTAGTTGGATTCTCAGATTCAAGAAACATGTGACGTGTCATCCGATATTGGACCATTAATAACCATAATTCTTTCTTTAAGGAGATGGTGTTTCGATTACCATTGGGATTAAGGTGTTGTATGATCTTTGATGACATTGTTGTTTAATTGATGGTGATGATTTTAGGGTTCTAAATTTATGAGGTAGTAATCGAGTAGTTTTTTAATTGATTCTCAAAGTTTGTTTCAGTTGAAGCGTGAATGATGAATATGTTTGCCGTGCCTGTGGAATTTTGTAGGAAACTAAGCTTGCAATGGTGAAGACTGATGGATACAAGCTAGGCTTTCTTTGGATATGTGTTGTGGTTCGATCATTTCCTCACACTTAGCACCCAGCAGTAAAGTAAGTTTTAAAGAAAAATCTAAAACAGCCAATGCTCGGACTATCAATGACTCAATGAGCACCCAACAGTAAAATAAGTATTTGCACTTTTTTTTGTCTACGTGGAAGCTGGTGGCGGGAAGCAACAAAACGCAAACCATTTGCCACTTGACAATGATTCATCTGCACATCAACAGATAAATCACTATCTTGCTCTTTTATTTTTTTTATTATATGCATGTGGTTTAGTTTCTTGAATTTATCTCATGAGTTATAGTTGCTGATAGGCCTTGAAGCTGGGTGTTTGTTCTGGACTTTTGGCTTATGTGATTTTTCGGCTTATCTTTCATATGCTCACTCTTTGTGACTTATTTGGAAATAAGCTTATATAAGCTGAAAAGTTTCTAAATAAGCCATAAAAAGTGAGCCTATGAAACATAAGCTGAAAACCACATAGGCCTGCTATATAAGCCGAAACAAACACCCCCGAACCTCATAAGCCTGCTGTTTGACATATATGAGACTATCAAGTAGCTAATGAAGAATTATCTGAAGAAGATAAGCTCCTGATCCTGAAAATAAGCTTATATATGCGCTTATTAGCTTATATGTTTTCGGCTTATATTTCATAAGCCCGTTTATTTGGGCTTATATTCAGCTTATTTTTCATTTAGTAACTTATTTTTTCATTTTTCATAACATAATAAGTTCATAAAAGTGTTGGACCACTTTGACCATGTTTTCAAAGTGAGCGTGTTCTATTACAAATTAAGAACTTCTTTAGTGGTGGACCATTTTGACTCGGTTTGGTAACCGGCAAGAGAGTAGTATGCTAAAGGAAACTTGAATTCTAGGGATGTAAATGTGAAACAAGGAACACGTTCTAGATGTTGACTGTAAGTCTGTAAGTAACTAAGTACAAGAAATGTGAAATTGCATGTGTTGAGTAAAATTAACTTGGTAGTGGTAGATGAAAATCGGAGAAAAATATAGAGTATGATTTTTTTAAATTATGGTATTTAAGGAAATGTTAGATTCAAGACATGGTTGTTGCTATGATGAATTTTTTTTTAAAAACAACGAGATAAAATCATGTAAACTAAGAGCATCTCCAATGCACCACTTTTTCTAAAGTTTTTCACTATTTCAAAAAGTTTTTGGAAGACTTTTATGCATTGCATACATGAGCTTTTCCAAAAGCTTTTTACAAAGACTTTTAGTTCTCCAAGTCTTTGAAGCTTTGTAGTTCAATTAATGCATACGCTAAACTACTCTTGTATTTCGTTTCTAAAAAGCTATTGTTAAAAGCTTTTACCATTGGAGTAATAACTAATTGCAAAAACTTTTACACTCACCAATTAATTGTATTAAATGCTACAAGTCATTGGGACTTGTAGCATTGTGGATGCTCTAAGCTAATGGTTGCAAGGTTGTTTTTACTCTTATTGATGCATATAGGGTAACGAGAAGCTTTTAGTACTTCGTATAAGGTAATGTTCATGGTCATAGGTGGAAATGATAGGCTTAGATCATTGAAAATGTTAACATGCATATACTAAGTTGTTCTTCAGTATACATGCATGAAAGATTTTGAGGCGACACGCTTTTGCGCCTTGCAATTTGTTGATGTCCTGTTGTTTGCGTACATAATAGCGTATGTTACTATCAAAGCTACTAGACTTGGAACACTGATGAGGTTATTGTGCGTATAATATATATATTTTTTATATAGGTGAAGTTTTTGCACGTGGCTTATGCAGCTTATACATACTTTTTGAAATATACTTCTGATTTACGTGTTCATTTATGTTTTCTACGTATTTACATGAAAAGCGTTTGTTGATTGTATAATTGTCCAGACGTCTAAGTGAATTATTTATTGTATCAGATTTAGAAACAGCCCAACTGATTAATTGTGTGAATTGAAGCAGCTGACATTAGGTACTAATCTATGGTTATGCGGTAATATATTGCTGGTCATTAGTGTGTTAAGCTTATATCCATGTGCTATTTCCTCTTCTCATACCTTAGCATATCATACATATGCAATGTTTATATATGCATACATGTTTAAGGAATTCATTTGACAGTGTCAACGTGCATGTAGTTCGTCTGAACTCATTTTAATTTGATCACTCAAAATACAAGTGTGCTCACCTCATATTATCATTTTCAGCTTCGCTTCAAGGGATCTTGATGAAGTAGCAGAAATGGGGGCGGGAACATGTTGTGGATATTAGAGTGTTCAAGAAGCTGATAAGAGATTCTTTTGTTTTTTCTTCTATTCAATTTATATTTGTATGTATCAAACTCCACCCATCGTCTCGCAGCGGAGCACGAACCGATATACTCGTTTCACATACAAGTATATATATATGACCAAATAATACTATTTGAAGAACCAGTAAACACCTTTCTTATTCTCCTCTTGTTCGACATAGATGCACTCCTTGGTGTCTCTCCACAATGCCTTTGGAAGCAGAGTGTCGTCGTACTTATAGTATTCTCTTAACATAGACTTCACAGCCTCTCGAGCCTCCATTGGCCATTGCGTGATAATGTGGTAGGCTTGGGAACCAATGGTGAATCACGTGAGTTTGGTTTACATCATGGAGAACCCAGTTGAACACACCAAAATCCATATCAACAGTTGATAAAGCCCCTCTTAATTAGCCAATCCCACTCGGCCGAGTCGTAATGTGCGAGTGCTGGGTGAGTGTCAGTTAAGATGATAAAGAAACAACTCATCCCAGAATAAGGAATTCCAAAAAGGAAAAGTGTTGAATGAACACCTTGTGTCATCGCATGGTGGTACAAAGCTTACAAAACCGCGACAATTCCAACATCTGAAAGCAGAACCTGAGCACGCTCACGGTCGTTAGTTAGAAATTGGCTATATGTTAAATATTTTATTATTTTAGGTAAAGTACATGTTTAATATTTTATGAATGCTATAATTTTGTTCCCCTGAACCACTCAACTTGACCTAGTGACTAAGGTTGTTGTGTCTATCACTTTAAAATGCGTGTGGTTTCAACTTCAATTCTTGCTAGGTGCAAACAATTTTGAAGTGGCCACGTCAAACTCCTGAAAAAAAAGAGCTTACCTAGTTTGAGTCTGTCTGACGGTAGGTTCAAACCTCGTAGATTAGTTGGCCAGAAAGTCGAAAGCCATGGTTACTCAAAATTTTTGTTCCCATGAGCTAATACGAATTTAAATCCCACATGTTTAGTAGTTTAAGAAAAGTTCAATTAAAGACTTTTATTTTGATGCATAGAGTGACTAATTTTCATCATTCATTTAGTTTCATTTAGTTTGATCTAACGGTGGAGATCAATTTATGATTAATCTTATAAAACATTTTTACTCAAACTATATAAGGCTTTTCCTTTTAATTTATTATTGGGTAAATTACACAGCTCATCTCTGTACTTAGGCCTAATTGAGGATTCAGTCTCTAGATAACGGGGTCGATGTCGTTAATCCTTAATATCAATTTTTGTTACCCGTTTGGTCCCTCGAGCCCCGTTATACGTAACTGACGTTAGTTTGACTTTTCAACCAAGAGAATTTTAGTAATTTCTATTTTTTTTGTTTTTTCACCGTTGGTCCCTGACTCAAAAATCCCAACGGGTGCTTTACTGTTGGGTTGTTTTGTCGTTTTTCACTTGCACCATTGGTCCCTGAATCGTTTCTGTGTATTATAAATGATGGTTTGCAAGGTAAAACACACAAATTATAAAATGGTTCGTTGTTTGCGTGGTTTGGAAGGCGTGATCAGAACATCATGGACTAATCAGAATCCTGGTCGTCGTTTCTATGGTTGTCCTACACTTGTAAGTATGATCGGATCGAAAAACATGTAACAAATCATTTTGTTTGTTTATTTACACATCATTTTTCTTTTATTTTCAGAGTCCAACCTGTGTTAACTTCCTCCGGTTTTTTGATCCACCAAGGTATCAAAAGTCTGTTCAGATTATCCCTGGTTTGTTGAGGTCACTTAATGAACTTGAAGAAATCCTTCCTATGGTTGAAGAAAAGCGACTCAAGTTGTTGAAATATCTCATCATCAGTTGGGTTGTGTTTGGGTTTTATGTTTAGAGTACAATGTGAAGCTTTAGGGTAGTTGCTTTTTTAGGTAGATGTTCTTAGTAGGTAACGAGTTATAGAATTGTGGATGAATGTGGTTTTGTGTTGATTGATGGAATGAATAAATTTGGTTGTTAGTCATATTGTTGTGGATGAATGTGTTAATTTGTTTGACTAATAAGGTCAACATTTAGTGTATAGTTGTTTGACTTATAAAGTCTACTGGTATGATTTAGCAAAAGTCAATTGGGTTCACTGGTATGATTTAGCAAACGTCAAATAATCTGTATAACCATTTGGCACCAAGAACAACAACTGGTCATGGATAATTCATACAACTGATCATTCACATAAACCCCAACTAATTAATTCATAACAAACAACTAATTATTTCATAACAAACATAAACGAAACCACTACCCCAAACACTATCACAGTTGACTTAAAAAAAGCATTCTTTTGACTTTTCTTCAATTCTTTCATGAGTTGCTGCATTTGACCTTTCATGTCAACAAACTCAACTTGAAGGACTGCAAGTTCTTCTTGGCTTCTTACTTCATTTTCTAGTTCTTCTATTTGCGAGGGATTAAAAAGCAGATGCATCTCATACAAATGATCTCTGTACCGTTTATTCTCTAACTCCAGATCACACCAATGCCATATTTTATAGTGCTTGATTCCTTTTTTTCTGAAGATATGAGAGAATTTATAATTAGCTAATAAAATAAGATCTAAAAAAATGCAACGACTTACATATTTGTTAGGGCAAACATCAAATCGTCTAGCAGGATTTTCACGTGTCCAAGTGGTGAGCGTCATCAATGGAAGCCCACATTTACACTGTATAGGAGGGATGGAAGAAGATGAAGACATTCTTGAAACGATTTTCTAATCTTGACTTTGTTTGTGTTTTTGTCTAGTAAAAAAGGCGTAGACTATATGAACGTTGCCAGTTGGGTTACCCAGTGGTTTTGTTAGTGTTTGTAACTTGCACCGTTGGTCCCTCAATGCGTTCTATTCGTTTTCCATTTCCCGCCAAATACACAATAAAATTTCTACACTTCACTAGCACACTTGGTCCTTGAAATCATTTCATGATGTGCTGTCAGAGTTTAGCCGCGTTTTACATTTACCTTTCCAATGTAATAATTGCGTTTTTGACTCTTCATTTGTGTAGTCGATTCATCTCCATATATTCACTTATATTTAAATTCACATCGCATATCATCCTTCATATCCAAAACACACACATACATACCTTAACTTCACGAACCCTTTCACTATCCTAAAACCTAACTTTTTTGTTGGATCGTTTTACTGAATAGATCTTAACCTTCAGCTTGCAAAGAGTTTGCTCCTTTAGATAATTCTAAAGC
>BQNB010045822.1:3499-44068 GCA_026074375.1 Tanacetum coccineum | reverse complement strand
GATAGTCGATGCACATTCAAAATTATCCGTCCTTCTTTTTGACAAACAAGACCGAAGCTCCCCAATGTGAGGAACTGGGTCTTATAAAGCCCTTGTCGGATAGTTCTTGTAGTTTCTCTGACAACTCTTTCATTTCGGAAGAAGCTAATCAATAAGGTGCTCATACTACGGACGCAGAACCAGGCATCAAATCGATTTAGAATTCCACTTGTCGAGTCGGTGGAAGACCCGGTAAATCTTCAGGAAATACTTCAGGAAAATCTTGAACGATTGGTACGTCTTTAAGTCGCTTCTCCTCCGACTTGTCTTCAGTCTCTTTCGTAGTAACATGTGCTAAATAGACATGATGTCCTTTTAACAAATATTTATGAGTTTTGGTGCACAAAATGATGTTCAAACGAGTTATGCTTCCCTGATTACTTCCGTCACCATAAATGATTAAGGTTTCATTTCCCCAGGGAAAACGAACAATCTTCTAGGCACAATCGATGAGAGCGTGGTACTTTGACAACCAATCCATACTGATTATGACGTCGAAACTACCAAGTTCTACGGGCATTAAGTTGATGTTGAATAGGTGGTTTAAGAAGTTTAACGTACAACCCCGAATAATAGTGTTTATCCTGATTATTTTCCCGTCGGCTAGTTCCACATCATAATAATGGTCTAACGTAGTTGGCGTGATGTCAATTAGGGAACTAAATGTAGTAGTTACAAAACTTCTATCGGCACCAATATCAAATAAGATATAAGTATAGTGGTTGTTTAGAATGAACGTACCCGTAATGATGTTAGAGTCCAGGTTTGTTCCCGCATTGCCCACTACATAAACCTTGGTTGGTGCATTGCCGTTCCCACGTTAGTTACCATGGTTTCCATTCTTCAACTTCAGGCAGTCCTTCTTGTAATGCCCCTGAACACCACATTCGTAACAAGTGACAGCATTCTGAGTTGTTCTGGAGTTTCCACGGTTGTTATTATTACCATTGGGGCCAGAACTCCTACAGTCACGAGCCAGATGGCCGATCTTCTTGCACTTATTACACCTGGGAGCACATGGCCCTTTGTGTTAATAGTTGCATTTGGTACACAAGGGCAGTGATCCCGTGTACTCTCTCTTTTCACCAAGCCCAACAGAATAAGCTCGCCCAGTGTTCTGCCTCTTGTTTTGTTGTTGGTACCCTTGATTGTTCCTAGCATTAAATTCCAACTTCCTTTTCTTCTCAGCTTGTCTTTCAGTGATAGTGACAACTTTTTGATCCATCTGATCATTAGTAAACTCAATTGCTTTCTCCATTGTCTTGGGCTGATATGACGTTACATTTCCTCGAATCATATCAGGAAGTCCACTGATTCGTAGAAATCAACACACGTAATAATAAAATATATAATATGATGGAAAATTACCAAATTACCCTTGAGGACAAAGGTAAAAAGGGAAATCTTCACAAGTAGATATAATATAATACGTATATTAATCGGGAAGTATGATTCCCGGGTCGTTATTCCCCAACGATTTGTGAAATTGAAACCACGTTTGATGTTCGGACAATGATTTGAATTGGAAACAAAGATTGATATGATTTTTTACTTCTACAAATTAAAATAAGCAAATGATAACAATTAAGCACGAAAACGAATAACGGGAAATTAAACTTTAACTAAAATCGCAAAACGGAAACCCTAAACGGCAGTTAAAAACCCTAAATTTCTAAAATTAAACCTAATTTGAATTTTTCTTTTTAAATAAACTCTAATTGACTAAAAAGTAAGTTTAAAGAAAACTAGAACAAAAACGGAATTGAAATGAGCTTTGAAACGCGAAAAATGAGAACGGGAACGAATCCTGTTTTAAAAATCGAAATTTTGCAAATTAAACCCTACGAAAGCAAAACTAATTTTCCTAGAAACTTTATGATAAAAGAAAATTTTCTAAAAAAGATTTATATTTTTTTGATTATTTTTCTATTTGTTATGGTTTTATAAAGTTTTTAACAAAAATAAATGTTTAAAAATACTAAACTAATTATAAAAATTCTAGAAAAAATAAAAAAAATAGCTTATACTAATTAGAACCTAGGAAAAATAAGCTTTTGGTCACAGCTTAATGAATAAGCTACGGAATAAGCTAAAACATCTTATAAAGCTTAAAAGTGAAAATGAGTATAAGAAATAGATTTTTTGGCGAAGTTAATAATGGAAAAAAAGGGTTTCCCCCAGGGCGAGTTGGTAGTTGGAGGTGTGGTGGTGTGTGTTAAAAAAAGGGTTAGGTGTCGAGGGTCGGGGGTTTCGGAGGCTTTCTCAGTCCCCCCGATTTTCCACCTTCCCCTCCTGAGAGAGTTATATTTTGAAAACTTATAAAAGCAAAGTTGTAGAAAAGCTAAAAATAAGCACTTTTATTAAAAGAAACTTTTTATGAAAAGCCCTAAATAAGCTATTAAACAGCTGAAAACATGACATAAACACTTAACTCATTTTTTGGAATTTTTCTTAAACTATTAATCTAAAATTCTAAATAAGCTAAAGTTAAGACTAAATAAGCTATTATATGCTAAACCTAAGCTAATGAGCTAAACAGAACTAGGAATAAGCAAGCAATAAGCTCTAGTATTAAAACCGATAACCAAACAGTCCTTAAGGACTGTTTGGAGCTTAATTTTAAGCACTAAAATGGATCCTTACAACTAAGAGCTTAACACTATCTTAAAGCACAACTAAAAATCTACTTAAAACAATAAGCTAAACACATTTTGAAATCTAATTAAGCAACTAAAAAGCACTAAGAAAAAGCTACAGGCTACTCTTGGTATTTTTGGATTTTTAATGAAAAAAACTAATAAGCTAACACTACTAACTTAATAAGCTTAATACTAAATTAAACTAACATATTAAGCAAACTTAAGAACAAATTAAGCAAAAGTTTAAGAAAATAAGCTATAAAAATTGAAATAAGCTCTTTACAAAACCTAAGACCCAAACAGTCCCTAACGCGCGGGATCTTTGAGCTCATTTTTAAATAAGCTCTTAGATCCTTGTGGGGAAATGACTTGTGCAAGCTTATTCTACTACTAATAAGCTTCCAAAATCATCTTTTGAAACAAGGTTTGAAACTCAATTGCTTATTACTAAAGCACTTTGAAAACAGACCTAAGGCTTAGATCATGCTGAGTTTTTACTTTTGAAAATGAAAAGAACAAAAAGCAATTTTGTCAGCTTAAATTTTTAGATGACAAAATAAGTAGTAATTTTAAAACTAATTGTAAACTTGTGAAATATGACCTAAAAGCTACTTATAATATGAAAATCAAAAGCTAAATGCTATTTTAACCTACTGAAAATGGAGCTAGAAATTGGCCATTTTTACTAATCTACTGTTGATGCACTTGACAATTTTGAACTAAAAACTTTAACTAGACAAAATGCAGGCCTATGATTATATTTCTAACACTCTTAAAACACAAGTCTAAATGCAAATTAAGTAAATGTAAAGCTAGGACAGAATAGGACAGAACAAGGCTTATAATGCAATTAGAAATTGACAGATTTGGACTAATAAGCTATCAACTATTGAAAACTCAACTGACTTAATTCTAACTTATAAAAAACAGCTTAATCAATCCTAAATTTGAGATTCAAAATAAGCATAAAAGACCAAAAAGTCAAAACAGGCACTAACCTATGGTTAGTGCTGCTTACCCAAACACCCCTTTAAGATCATTGAAATCCATTTAAGCTTATGAAATAGAAATTTAATGAACAAAATTTTTAATACACTAGATAACAAATGGCCAAAAACAGTATTCTTATACTTAATACTGTAACAATCAAATAAGCTAGAATCTAATAACTACTCATTATGCTAAATATTTTTGGATTTTTAATGATTTATAAGACAAAATATGAAAAACTAAGATCTAAACTACAATTTAATGATCAAATCTTATTAACCAGATAACAAACAGCTTAAAACTACCACAATGAACAAGTATACATGAACAAATAAGCTATAAATTATGAGCTATATCTATGCTACTTATTTTTTTTTGATTTTTAAAGAGTTATAAGTCAAAACATAAAAATCTAAGATCTAAACCTCTAAGCTCAAAAACAGATAATCAAACAGAATCAACAAGCATAATAAGATAGAAATAATCACTAGTAAGCAAGAAATAAGCAAAAGTTAAGCACTATTAAGCTATGAAATTAAGACAGAAAAGGAAATTAGAAACTTACCAAAGCCTTAGCTAAACAAAGGCAAATCAATGCTCAAATGAGCTGTCTACAAGCTCTAGCTTATCAATTATAAGCTAGTAAAAGTCCCATAAGCTCTTCCATTGTAAGCTTATCATCTAAAAGCTCAAAATCCATTAAGCAAGGGTATTTGTCTGATTTTAAAGGTTTAAATAGATCAAATGTTTATTATTAGCTCAATTTGAGCTTAGAGACTCAAAGAGCTTATGAAAAACTTATGAAATAGTAGCAACAACATTTGAGAGTAAAGAGCTTATGACAGATTATTAAAATAGAACTTATGATTTTATTAACTAGAAAACTGATTACAAAATGTTGAAACTGAGATTACAATAAGCTTTTAAAAACTGAATTAAAATTACATAAGCTAATTTATGAAAATTACAATTTAACTAGAAATTTTGAAAGCTGAAAACTAGATAGTGGTGTGTGTGAATATGAGGGCTATTTATAGCCTGAGAATGAAGGTTCTAGGCCTCTTGCCCTGCTCTCCTTGTCTTGATCTTATCCCTTGAATAAATTCCAATCATTGAGTCATAATTTGAGCCGTTGGATCACTTTGGTGAGCACACGGATTGCCAACGTGGCATTCCGTGTGTCAGAGCCATTGTGCTTCTTTTTCAAGCCTTTTAGTGCAAATTTCCTTTTCCCCGTGTGTTTTCCTCATTCCAATGTGTCATTCCTTTGTGTGGGTTTTAACCAATGAGAGTGTGTAACTCTGCCATGTCAGTCTTTATCACTTGAATTGTCTCTCCACGTGGTCAATTTGCATTTGCCCTTTGTTTTAAGCTTGAGGTAAATCGAAGAAGACGGTGAACAGTGGTCGCGTTTTACCTTTTATAAAAGGAGGGTGTGTTTGACTTTTCTTTAACCCGAGGTAAAATGGTTTGACTTGGGCTTATACAAAAGGTTTTGGGCAGGGTATTTGGGAGTTGGGCTTAGGCTTGGATTTATAAAAAGGGTAACGGGTGTTAACTCTTATAATAAAAAGAGTTAACACCGTTAGGGTTTAGGGACTATTTTTGCAATTTGGTTTTCTTTGAGGGATTGATTTGGAATTTTTGGGTTTTTGTCATTTAGTGGTTGACTTTGGTTGACCAAGGTTTGACTTTTGTGACCTTTGATAGCATTCTCCCGGCTCTTGTATTCTCTTTCCTTTCTCGTGTCCGTGTTTGTCCGGTTTTAACCGTTTTCTTGCGATTTTTTACATTATCCGTACCTACACAATCTCAAAGACAAAACAAGCAATATGCAAGCATTTTAAGTACAATTTTGTCTTTTATGGCCATTTTTGATATACAACGGATATGTGTTTTCACACATATCAAAATTCCCCAAACTAAGCGATTGCGTGTCCTCACGCAATATTATATGCCCCATAACCAAATACCTCAAAACTTCCCCAAACTAAATCTTTGAAAAGTAGCAAAGAATTTTGTGGAGAGAGTTAAGAAATCACAAGTTATAAAACACCCCATTTTCCCATTTTTATAAAACTTTTTCATTTTTTTAATACTTAGAATATCTCGACTTTTGTTATTTCCATAATTGTTAGGGATCATAGAACAAGATGCATTTCGATCAGAGAATGCCCCAGAAAGGATAAATTCATCGTCCCCGACTTTTTACTTGCTCCAAACCAAGCTTAAAACAAAATCACATCTAAATATCAGTAAAGATGCTAACACTACTCATATTTGCAACTTGTGAACTTTTCACTCCCAACATTTATTATATCTTAAGTGAGTGTGCTATTATGAATTTCAACCATGGATCACCGTTTTGCAACATACTATGCTTCACGTTCCACCTAAGAATAATGAGTTTGAAGGCGAGATCATCCCATGTAGCGACTTTCGTCTCGGCACATCCCAACCTTGCGGCTAAGTGACCAGGCTTTTGACACCCCATAGAGACTAGTATCGGGACTCACGGACCTTAGGTTTCAAAAACTCTCAGGTTTCCTGAATATTCTTAGCTTATAAAATAGAATAGTCAAAGTTCAAAAGCATATTTGAATATAACAAAAAGAAATCAATTTGTTAATCCAAACTTAATTATTTAGACATTTATGCAATTGTAACCCTCGACCTTTTAGAAGGCTGCAACATCGGTTGTGAGCCGGCAAGATGCAGCAAACTTTTATCAGCCTCTGATTTTTATTCTTACCATGGGCTTTCTTTAGAAGACTACCACATCGGTTGTGAGCCGGCAAGAGGTAGTAAACTTTTATCAACCCACAACTTTTATTATTATTCTATTTTTATATTTTTCATTATTTCATTCATCATCATTTTTTTTACTTTATATAGAGAAGACTTCTTTTTGAAAAATTCAAGTATAAGATTGAACTAAGACTAAAATTTTTGCTATATATTACATAAAAAATTGAGTTCACTTAAAGTTTAAATCCCAAAAACAGAAACAGCACGTATATTATTCCGGTTAAGAGCTTATGGGAGAAAAAGCAACAAGTTACATACATGAGCTCTTAAGATTTCCAAATAATCCTTGTTTAGCATCCCACTCATACTTAACTCTATCATTTTTCGTTCTTCGCGAAAATCGCGAACGCTTAGCCTAAAAGTTAAGGAACAAGCTAGAGCTCAACACGCTCGATCGGGTCAAAATTTACTCTTATTCTACCCAGCAAGAAAGTCAAAATTATGACAAAAACAAAAAAAAATTTGGTGGGAAAACAGAGTAACTGAGAACATCACTGTACAAAGTAAGTAAGATCATATCGAAGAAATACTACCCCGATAACTAAATCAAACATTGTCCTCAATGTTTCCTAGCCTAAGACTTAAAAACCCCATACTAGAACTCAAAAAAGGTCGAATGCATAACTCAAGCCTGAAGAAAGTATCACAAAAATCTTTAGCCGTTTATTAAGTGTGCTATAAGATAAATGTTAGTCGATAATAATCTTTAGGATATCGGATTTCCCCAAACTAATGGAAAGCAAAGGCTAGGAAGCTCGAGTGGACCGGGACAAAACACCGAACACGAGAGTCTTCAGAAAATTTGGGTCAATCCTGCAAACAATCACAAGTACAAACAACAAACAAGGAACGGAAGAGTACAAGCCTCCTCACAACACATTAGAAGCTAGAAAGAAAATAAAAAATGGATAAGTGATACGGTAAAGAATACACTATATATAATATAATATTTCAACAAGAGCAATTAAGAAAATTCCCTTAGGAAATTTTCACGTCATTTAAAATATATAGATATATTTATATATTACAATATAATATATATATATATAAATATATATATATAAATATAATATATATAATATATATCTATATATATATAATTATAGAATATACGTATCTTTAACCGGAAGTATGATTTTTCCCCGTGTCGTTTCCCAAGTGATTTGAGAATTGAAACCTCGCTTAATATGGATATTGATTTGAAATGGGTTCGAAGATTGATTAGGTTTACTTTAACTACTAATTAAAAAAACAAACAACTAAAGCACTAACAAATAACCGAGAAACGAATTAAACGGCGACAATTAAGCAAGTAAACTAAAATAAACCCCCTAAAAATAAAAACTAAAATTCTAAAACCTAAAATAAGACAAAATAAAATTTATGAAAAAAAAAACATTTTTTTTGATTACTTTTGAATTTATTATGAATTAAAAAACTAATTTAATCTAATTAAAATCAAAAAAAAAAAAGCAAATTAAGTACTAAAATTTTGAAAATAATGATTTTTTAAGATTAGAAAAGTGTCTAAAAATATTATAAAAGCAAAGAAAAACTATTTTTTTAACTATTTTTTATTAAAATCCTATTTTTAAAATTTAAAAAAAAGCTCAAAATAAAATTAAGATCAAAAAAGTGTAATAAATGATTTTACTGGATTTAAACCATAAGCTATTTTTTTTAAAACTAAAAACTATTTTTTGTATTTTCTGAACTTTTTTCTATTTTTTTATTGATTTTATAAGATTTTAACTTTCGAAAAATTATAAAAAATAAAATTTAAGTTGGAAAAATCTAAAAAATTCAGGGAAAATCTTAAACACTAGCAGAAATACAAGAAAAATAAGAAAAGCTAAATTGCTTAACGAATAAGCCCTAAAATGAGCTTATTAAGCTACGACTTATTTTTATAAAAAGGAAAACAAAACGTGTACTAGTATTAAGTTTTGCAAGATATGAATGATGACTAATGTTAGCAAAGCAGGTTTAAAGGTATATTGTTGTGTGTGGGAGGAACCGTGGGTTTCGAGGTGTAGGGGCAAACCCTTTTTGTTATTTTTTTTTATTTTTTTACTTTTAGGAAAAACTAAATACTAGGAAATAATAAGGGGACTAAAATAAGCTACTTTAACAAACGGAACATAAGCTAAAACTGACTAATAAGCCCGCTAGAACATATCTATTAATAAGCTGTTGCATGTGAGTAAGGTTTTTGGGTCTTATTTCACTTAAGAGCTTGTAACAAGCTCATTTTAAGCTCAAAATGAAAAAGGAAAAGTGTTCTAAACAGCTTATGATGTGCTTAATCTAAAAATGAAAAGAAATAAAAGCTGGAAACACCTTAAAGCAACTGAAAATGATAAAGAAAATGCTAAACTTAGCAAGGACACTTAAAGGTGCAAAATCCAATTAAGCTAAAAACCTTAAAAAGCTAAACTAGACTCTAAAACTTTAAGGACTTATTAAACTACTTATAATCTATCTATTTAAGCTGTGAAATCTAGAATCATAAGCTAAATTTTCAAATTAAAATCCTAAAATTCCTAAGTACTGTTTTTGGCTTTTTATCTTTTTGAAAGACTTTTGACAGATAAAATAATACTAGAAAATAACTAGAAAATAATGCAATTTAAGACTAATTCTATAATAATCTTATAGCTAAACTTATCCTACTTGAATCTAAGAATCTAAAAACTACTTATTACTAAACTAAAAACGAGGCTAAAATGGAATACTAAACTTAAGTTAGTACTGTTGCACTTTGCACAAGAGCAATTCAATTAGTGCAGGTTATCCTAAGGGAAAAACTTGCACTTAAACACACTCAAATTAGAGTGTATAAAACAAGTTGCAAGATGCAAGATCTGAGCCTTTGAGGCTTAGATCAAAATGTGCACAAGTGAAACTCTAAGAAAAATCCCCTGGTGCTGTCAAACTTAATATAAGCTCAAATTCTTTAAATTCTTAAATCTAATTTATGAAAACTCATTTCCTAATGTTTATAACTAAATTCAAAGCTATCTAAAAAGATTTGCACAAAAACTTTTGACTTTAGAAGGTCAAACAAGCTTATGCCAAACACCCCTTTTTCCCTGACAGAATCATATAAAGCTTTAAATTGTAAAACTAATTAATAAGCACTAAATACCAGATTATATTTAGCTTATAACAACCTAAACTGACATGAATTAACAACTAATTGAGTATTAATCTAAGATTCAAACTAATTTCTACTATTTTTTTGGTTTTTTAAGGTTTTTTAGACACTTATATTAAAGACTAAGATCTAAACTATTTTAATCAAAAACAGATAAGTAACCATGATTATTAAGCTAGATAAAAGGTAATTAAGCACTAATAAGCAAATGAATAAGCAGAAAAGCAATAAGCAAGCATGAAAGTGAAAATTAAGCTAGAATAGAAAATGAACAAGAAATTTAGAGGTGAGACTTACTTTATCCTCTAGCTAACAAAGGTCCAATAATGGCAGCTATCAACTCCTAGGCTTATTAATAATCTAGGGTATAAGTCCCCTTGGGGATCCTTCCTTTTAGATCCCCCTTCCCATAAAGCAATTCCAAGGACATTCCCATAAGTAAATGTTAAATTAACTGGTTTAAGGTTTAGGTAAGAGTAATACTGAATTAAAATAAGCTCTCTTTCAGCTTATAGACTGAAAGAGATTTAAATGAGCTTATTAGCTTATTAAGACAATTTGGCTTATTAAGAGAGCTTATGAAAAAGAAATTTGGAGAGATTAAGTAAGACTGAATTTCATTAAAAACTTGCTTACAATACTTTTAAAAGGAAAATTATAATATTAAAACAACATTAAGCTAGGAATTAAGATTTTAAGCTACAACTAAATTAAAAGCTATGTCTAAAAAAACTCTTCTGTGTGGAATATGAGGCTCTATTTATAGCCTGCCTTGGATCCTTCTAGCCTCTTGCCTTGCTCTCTAATCTTTCAATCATTTCTTCTAATAATTAGGGCTTCAATCGTGGCCGTTTGATCATTGTGTGGACACCTGAAGATTGCCAGCGTGTCATTCTCTTTTAGATGTCATTGTGCTTCTTTTGTGAGTGTTTTTCACAAAAACCCACATTCCATTTGTGCTTTCTTTCCATTGCTTAACGTGCATGAGCTTGATAGATGGTAACTTAGAGCCTTATTGACTATCTCTCTCTCCCTGCCATTTTGTAAACGATCACTTGAATTGACCTAAGCACCCTTTGATTTGGAAAACCCCCTTGATTTACCCTGGTGGTGATTTGTAGAAGACAATGAATAGTAAAAAGGGATTCGCGCGTTTTTTATAACTGAAAACGGGCAAAACAATTTTGAACTTTGGGTTAATTACACAAATGGTCCTTGTCTTTGTTTTTCCCCCTTTTTAGTTATAAAAGGACTTTGGACATATTCCCGTTTGGCCCTTGTGGTTTATATTAAAGGGAAGTGGGCTTTGTTTTGGGCTTTAGGATCCGGGTATGGGGTTATTGGGCCCATTAAGGTTTTTAAGGCCCAATAAGGGAGGAGGGGACATTTTTGGACTTTTGTGAGAGTTGAGGGACCAAAGTGAAACATTTTGAGGATTTGTCCTTTTGTGTTTGACTTAGTTTGACCATCTTTGACTGACTTTGACTTTTCTTGGCTGATTTTGACTAAGGCTTGATTTTTCTGGCTTCGGCTTTGATTCTTTGGCTTCTTTTGGTATTCTTCTGATTCTCGTGTCCGTGCTTGCTTGATTTTTGGAACGGTTTTTCAGTGATTTTTTGATATAACCGTACCTGCACACACAAAACACAAATACAAGCATACTTTTGCCATTTTTGGTCTGTTTTGGGTTTATTTAGGTTATTTTAGGTATTAACGGATATGTGTATTTTACACTTATCAATAAGCATGGGGTGCCTCCCACGAAGCGCTTTGTTTTTGGTAACCGAGTCACATAGCTTGACTCGATCCCTGAATTCATTCGTCCTTAGGGAAAGTCTGGAGATCCGGGACAACCATGGTTGGTGTGTCCCCTCCGAAGTAGTGCTTAAGTCGGTGGCAGTTCACTTTGAAGTTTGATCCGTCAGAGTGAGATAATTTTGCAGTGCCATATGGAAAAACTTCGGTTATAGTGAAAGGGCCGGACCATCGGGTTTTAAGCTTTCCCGAGAATATCTTTAGACGAGAGTTGAAAAGCAAGACTTGATCACCAACATTGAAAATGCGGTTTTTGATCTTTGAGTCGTGAAGCTTCTTCGTCCTCTCCTTATAAATCAAAGAATTCTCGTATGCTTGATCACGAAGCTCATTAAGTTCATTAAGTTGCAGCTTACGGTGATCGCCCGCGGTTTTAAGATCGAAATTAGCATGTTTTAATGCCCAATACGCTCTATGCTCTAATTCGATAGGTAGATGACACGACTTTCCATACACGAGCTTGTAAGGGGTGCAACCAATTGGTGTCTTATAAGCGGTACGGAATGCCCATAGAGCGTCATCAAGCCTATCGGACCATGAGGCACGGTTTTCTCCAACCGTCCTTTCTAAAATACGTTTTAACCCACGATTCGACACCTCGACTTGACCACTCGTTTGAGGGTGGTAAGCGGTAGCAAGACGATGAGTGACCCCATACTTAGACATTACTTTAGCAAATTTGTCATTACAGAAATGGGTCCCACGATCGCTTATAATAGCTCTCGGTGTACCGAATCGGGCAAAAAGAGATTTCAAAAACTTAACTACAACTCTAGCATCGTTAGTGGGGAGCGCCTTGGCTTCAACCCATTTGGATAGGTAATCAACGGCTACGAGTATGTACTTATTTCCTCTAGATGACGGAAATGGTCCCATAAAGTCTATGCCCCAGACATCAAAGATTTCACACACTTGGATGGAATTTTGTGGCATCTCATCACGTTGTGAAATTTTTCCCTGACGCTGGCATGAGTCACAGTTTTTGACTAACTCATGGGCATCTTTGTAGATTGTGGGCCAATAAAATCCTGAGTCAAAAACCTTTTTGGCGGTGTAGTTAGCACCGTAATGTCCCTCGGTGGGTCCACTATGGCAAGCTGTGAGGATGTTGACAGCTTCTTGGCCTGAAACACATCGCCGAATCACTTGATCTGCACAGGTTTTGAATAGAAAAGGGTCGTCCCAAAAATAGTGTTTGACATCTTTGAAAAAATTGTTTTTCTACTGAGTTGATATTCCTTTGACAATGAAATTCCCTGCGTGGTAATTTGCATAATCGGCAAACCACGGGGTACTTGGGTTACCACGAGAAGTCACCATATTAAGTGTCTCGAGAGGAAAATTTTAGTTTATTTCCTTTAGATCGAGAACATTTTCATCGGGTTTTCTAATCGGGAAAGATGATTGGTCGCGTAGTTCTCGGCTCCCTTCGTATCAATTACGTTAAAACCGAATTCCTGAAGAAGGAGAACCCAACGTAGCAATCTTGCCTTAGCATCTTTTTTGGCAAATAGGTACTTAAGGGCGGAATGGTCCATATACACTATGCTTTTATTCATGATGAGGTATGACCGAAATTTTTCGAAAAGTTAAATGACACCATTTTTTTATGTTTTTAGTTTAAATTTAATTCCAAGTCTTTCTTTTAAGCATTTAAGTGTAATTCAGTTCATTTAAAAGTTTTATGTTGTAACATCTTCAGTTTTAATAAAAGTTAAGAGTTTTTGTGATATAGCCATTGTCAAGAATTTAAAATCTTATTTAAACCCTTTTAATCTGTTTAGACTTATATAAAAACGTGTAAAAGTTGTTAAACTCAGCTTATGAACTTGTTTCACCCTTTTATTTCTTTTAAAAAAAGCTAAAAAGAAGCAAAAGTTATACTTAAGGGGGTGTTTGGTTTAGACCCCAAAATGGGTCATATGGGGGTTGTAATGGGTTGTAACCACTCAGCCAACTTTGGCTGAGTGTGTGGAGTTTAATAAGCCACTTTGATCAATCTTTTTAGTGTAAAAATAAGTTTTTAAGTCTCCCTTGCTTTCTGTCAAAATTTTATAAGCCACAAATTGAGCTAAACCACTTAAGCTGTGTAGACAGCTTAAGCACGTCCTGTTTTAGCTTATTTGCTTATTTCCTGTTTAATCGTGTTTCGTTAAGGCTAACAGTACTCACCTTAACTTAACAGTACTAAATTTATATCTAACTGTACTAATTATAACTAAACAGTATAAATTATAACTAGCAGTACTAACTTTAAGTTAGTACTGGTAGTTAGTACTGGTAGTACTGTTGTTAGTACTGCTGAGTTTCCTTGCTTTTTGATGGCTTATGTTCTGAAAATAAGCTCATTTGCCACCCTTGTTCATCTGTTTGGGGTTGGTTTTAGGTAAAAAGCTCTTAAGAGTTTATTTTCACCAGCCCAAAAGCCCCCTAGCCACTGCTATAATTTCCCCTGGTGCTGAGCACTATTTTCAGCCCACTTGTTTAGCTTATTTAGGTATTAAGCCTTAGGATCTTTAGCTTATATTTATTGCTTATTAGTAGTTCTTAAGTCCCCATAGTTTTGTAGCTTAACTCCCCTTTTAGCTTAGCTTATTCTAGGCTTAAAGTAGCATTGTTTCTGTTTTATATTAAAACTGTTAATATAGCTTAAATCATTTCTAGCTTATTTTAGGGCTTATTCTAGATAACTTAGCTTATTTAGGACTCCCCTCTCCCTATTTATTTGTTTCCCATAATTGTAGCTTATTGTGCTAGCTTAAATCCCAATAAGAAGAAGAAAATAAGATTATAAAGCTTATTAAGCTTTTGCAGTCCAAAAGCTTAAGTTTTTAGCTTATTCAGTGAGTAAAAAGCATAAGTGCTTTTACAAAAGTCACTCCCCTCAAGCCCCTTAACAGCTTTGCTTCTTTAGCTTTTTGCTAATAAGCACTTTGGACCCACCTTGCAGTCGGGGTCCACCTCAGGGACCATTTGTGTAATTTTGTCTTTTATAGTTACCTTTGTTAGTCCCTGTGGTTAGTTAGCCTGTTACCCTGTTAGTCCTTGTGTCCTTTTCACTGTTAGTCCTTATAGTTAACTTTAGTTAGTATTTAATTTAATTAATTTAAATTAGGTTTAGATTTAATTAGTTTAATTACTTTTTATAAAAACAGTAAAATTTGGGCATTTTTATATTTTTAAAATTGTTAACTTTTTCTTTATTTAATTTTATTTTTTTAGAATTTTTATAACTTTTATTTTTTGTCTTTTTCTATTTTCTTAGTTTTAATTAGTTATAAATCTTAGAAAAATCATAAAAAATCTAAAAATTAATAAAAAAATATTTTTCTTTTTTACAAAATTTTCTTTTGTCATTTAGTGTCTAGGAAAAATATAACATTTAGTGTAGGCTTAATTTTTCTTAAATTTCAGTCTTAGACCCGTTTTACCGGGTGCGTTTTACCGTTTCTTTTCGTTTTACATTCAAACGACCTCCGTTTTAGTTCTAGTTTTCTTTATTTTTCAAATTAAGTTAATTAGAATTTAATTTTGATTTTTAATTTAATTTAGCATTTATTTTCTTAATTTTTAGTTTTTTTAGATCTCCCGATACTGATTCTGTTCCCCGTTTATTTTAGTATAAATCTAATTTTAGTATTGTCATATAACTAATTTTGTTTCCGTGGTTTTTTAAGATCCCATTTCCTATATATGTTTCCGTGATTTTAATTAGGTTTTATTAATTTAATTTTAGTTTGTAATTATTATCAGTGTTTCCAATCAATATTCTCCTATCATTCAATTTCTCATCAAACAGGATAATTTTCTATTGCAGCCTCGTTGGGGTACATTCAAGACCCGGGAATTTCTCTTCCGGATCTTTTATAATTGATTTGATTTTATATTATTTAATCTCTTTGTGTAGCTTTGACCTTTTCCCTTGGTTAAGGGCATCTTGGTTGAGATTTGCATTTGAGTTATTTGTATATATATATACTAGCCACGGAACAATAGGTAGATGACACGGCTTTCCATACACGAGCTTGTAAGGTGTGCAACCAATTGGTGTTTTATAAGCGGTACGAAATGCCCACAGAGGTAATCAAGCCTATCGGACCATGAGGCACGGTTTTCTCCAACAGTTCTTTCTAAAATACGTTTTAACCCACGATTCGACACCTCGACTTGACCACTCATTTGAGGGTGGTAAGTAGTAGAAAGACGATGAGTGACCCTATACTTAGACATTACTTCATCAAATTTGTCATTACAGAAATGGGTCCCACGATAGCGCTTATAATAGCTCTGTGTACCGAATGGGCAAAAGGATTCAAAAACTTAACTACAACTCTTGCATATTTGTTGGGAGCGCCTTGGCTTCAACCTCATTTGGATAAATAATCAACATGCTTACTGAGTATGTACTATTTCCTCTGAGACGGAAATGGTCCATAAAGTCTATGCGCCAGACATCCAGATTTCACACACTTGGATGGAATTTTTGGCATCTCATCACGTTGTGAAATTTTTCCTTGACGCTGGCATGAGTCATAGTTTTTGACTAACTCATGGGCATCTTTGTAGATAGTGGGCCAATAAAATCCGAAGTCAAAAACCTTTTTGGCGGTATAGTTGGCACCGTAATGTCCCCCGGTGGGTCTACTATGGCAAGCTGTGAGGATGTCGACAGCTTCTTGGCCTGAAACACATCGCCGGATTACTTGATCCGCACAGGTTTTGAATAGAAAAGGGTCGTCCCAAAAATAGTGTTTGACATCTTTGAAAAGTTTGTTTTTCTCTTGAGTTGACATTCCTTTGACAATGAAATTCCCCGCGTGGTAATTTGCATAATCAGCAAACCACGGGGTACTTGGAGTAACACGAGAAGCCCATATTAGTGTTCGAGAGGAAAATTTTCGTTTATTTCCTTTGGATCGAAAACATTTTCATACGGGTTTTCTAATCGGGACAAATGATCGGCTGCGTAGTTCTCAGCTCCCTTCGTATCAATTACTTTAAAATCGAATTCCTGAAGGAGTAGAACCCATCTTATCAATCTTGCTTTGGATTCATGATGAGGTATGACAGAATTTTTCGAAAGCGTACACCACAGCCAACATTTCCTTTTCTGTTGTGGTGTAGTTCGATTCTGCCTCGGTCATCGTTTTGCTTGCATAATGTATAGGCCTAAAGTGTTTCTCAATTCGTTGCCCCAGAACCGCACCTATGGCATAGTCGCTTGCAATCCACATCAAGCTCAAAGGGCTGGTCTATTCAAGGAAGCAATCAAAAATAAATTAAAATTAGAATTGAGATTCGGTTAATTTCTTCTTTAAGGTCTGAAAAGCTTGAATGCATTCTCCTGAGAAAATAAAAGGAGTGTTTTTCTAAAGGAGATGTATTCATGGTCTTTTTTTTTTTTTTTTTTTTTTTTTTTTTTTTTTTTTTTTTTTTTAGAGAAATCTTTGAAAAGTCCTTGATAATCTACGGTAAATCTGCATGTCCGAGAAAGCACTCCTAATACCTTTGACGGTAGTTGGGTGAGGTAATTTAGCAATGACGTCTATTTTGGCTTTGTCGACTTCTATTCCTTTCTTTGAAATTTTGTGTCCAAGTACGATGCCTTCTTTTTACCATAATAATGCCTTTTTCCCAATTTAGAGTGGGGGGGCGAGCCAAATTAGTGTCTTCACACCGTTTAAGCATCTTTTCTAAATTGGAAAGGCACGTTGAGAAAGAATTTCCAAAAACTAAAAAGTCGTCCATGAAAACTTCCATCGTCTTTTCAATCATATCATGGAAGATAGCCATCATACACCTCTGGAACGTGCCTGGTGCATTGCATAAGCCAAAAGGCATGCGGCGGTAAGCAAACGTTCTGTATGGGCAGGTGAATGTGGTCTTTTCCTGATCTTTTAGATCGATTGGTATTTGAAAGTAACCCGAGAAACCATCGAGGAAACAATAGTATTCATTTCCTGCGAGTCTCTCAAGCATTTGATCCATAAACGGCAAAGGGAAATGGTCTTTCCGGGTAGCTTCGTTTAACTTTTGATAATCAATACAAACTCTCCATCTCGTTACAAGTCTAGTTGGTACTAATTCGTTTTCATCATTGGTCACTACGGTCATCTTTCCTTTCTTTGGCACACAGTGCACTGGGCTCACCCAAGGACTATCCGAGATTGGGTAGATTAATCCGGCGTCAAGAAGCTTTTCAACCTCTTTTTTAATGACATCATGGATCTTTGGATTAACCCTTCTCTGATGTTCGACAGCTGGTTTGTAGTCCTTTTCCATTAGAATTTTATGAGAACAAAATTCCGGGTTAATACCCTTTATGTCAGAGAGTTTCCAAGCGATGGCTCGCTTTCTGGACTTTAGAACCTTTATGAGAGCGGTCTTTTCATCGACACTCAAATCTTTGGCAATTATGACTGGAAACTTATTATTGTCTTCCAAAAATGCATATTCGAGATGAGGTGGTAAGTCCTTAAGTTCGACCTCGGGAGGTTCATCAATTGAAGATTTGGCAGTTTTAGCTTCACACAGTTTAAGTTCCTTTCTGATTTCCGGCAAATAATTTCCTTGGTTCGGAGGTGGTGAAGGATCACTATTAAGGAGTGCTTCGAGAATAAGAATGTCCCCCTCTGGGTCATAATAGGATTCATCAACTTCTGATGAAGTTGGATCGTCGGCTAGAGCAAGAAAAGCATCAGCTTCTTCGAGAAGTAGAAAATCACTATCCTCGAAAGGAGTAAGAGTCAGAGAAGAATTTGAAACTATCGGGTCATATCCGGGAGTGGGATTGCCACTGGCGATCACGTCTGAAAATCCTAGAACTTCCTGAGAATACTCCTCACAAGCTAATTCAACAACGTCGATTCGGTTCGCCGTCATATCATTATAATTAACCGAGTATCTCGAAGTTTGATCAAGATTGTAAGTAATGGCCTCATTGTCTACTCGAAGGGTTAATTCACCTTCGTATACGTCTATCAAATCACGACTGGTCTTAAGAAAACACCTCCCGAGAATTAGAGGTACTCGAGGGTCTGGTTCAAAATCTACGACCACGAAGTCGGCTGGAAACTGGAATACACCAACTTTAACGTTGACATCTTTAGCAATACCGATTGGTCGTGAAATCAAACGGTCTGCTAGTTCTAGTGTCATGCACGTTGGAGTTAGGTCTGGAAGGTTAAGCTTTTTCCACACGGAAAATGGCATGAGATTTATGCTAGCGCCAAGATCGGCCAAGGCTAAGCACTCATCCATTCCGAGAAATTTACATAGAATAAGGAATCTGCCAGGGTCACCAAGTTTTTTGGGTAACTTGTTAAGTATGATCGTCGAGCAATGTTCGTTCAAAGGGGTTCTAGCCATCTCACTAAGCTTTTCTTTATTTCGATTAAGGCTTTAAGAGTTGAAGCAAATTTAGGCATTAGAGTCAAAGCATCCACGAAGCTAATTTCAAAACTCATATCTTTAAAGATTTCGTAGAATTTCTCTTTTTGTTCGTTAGCATTTTCACGGCGCTTCTCATCATTTCGCCTTGAAGGATAAGGAATCGACGGTTTCGGGTTAGGCATCGGCGCACTAACGGGAGCAACAACTGGCTCGGAAACTGGATTTTGGTTTTCAACTGGGACAACCGGAGGTTGGACGTCTTCGGTAATTCCGTTATTATTAAGAAAAACTGTGTCCTTTGTCACCTCGGTTCTACGTTCTACTACTTTAGGAGAAGAAGTAGGAATCGTAGGTCCTTGATAAGCAACCCCGCTTCGGGTAGTAATACCCTTCAAGTCTTCCTTCGGGTTAGTAACGGTGTTACTTGGAAGAGAACCTGAACTCGAAGTTGAAGCGGTATTGGAATTTACGAACTTAGAAAGCATTTCTGTTAAATTTGTCATCTGGTTTTGTAAACCTTGGCCTTGATTTTGCATATTCCTCAATATTGCATCATTAGCCTTGACATAATTCTCAAAATCGGTCTTTGAAATGCCTTGCATTTGCGGAGCTGGAGCTTGATAAGGTTGAGCTTGGTAAACCGGTGGTTGACTAGTCGGAGGTTGATAAACTTGTCCTTGGTAGAAGTTATTTCCACGGTTTTGATTGAAATTGGTTCCTCGATTTTGGTTGAAATTATTTCCTTGATTCTGATTGAAACGGTTTTGATTGTTTTGAATCGGAGGAAAACCAGGAGGTCGGATTTGGTTTGCAACCATCGGAGGTCTAGAATTGGTATTTCCTTGATTAAAATTGGCTGCAGCAGCTTGTGAAACGTACTCTTGAATGTTGTCTCGATAAACATTGCCATCGGTGGCTGGACAATTTCTATAAGAATGAGCACCTCCACAAGTTACACAACTCTGCTCGACCGCTTTTACGGGTGCGGGAGCTTGGGCTTTTTGTTTGTCGATAAGCATAGTCTTCATCATATTCTTAAGTTCAGAAACTTCGGTTGTAAGAGCAGCAACATCTGGTGAAATTCCGGGAGTAGATGAATTCGAACTCACTTTGGCAACGACTGCCTTGTTTCGTGAATTACGAACCTTGGATTTACTCTCGATAATTCTCAAGCATTCACGAGGCATCTTATCCAAAAAGTTTCCACCCGCAGCAGAATTCAACGAATCTTGATCATTAGCATTCAAAGCATTGTAAAACGTATCTAGCTGATGTAATTCAGAAAATCCGTGATGTGGGCATGCTCGAAGAAGGTCATTAAATCGATCCCAAGCCTCGTAAAACGATTCGTCAAATCTTTGTTGAAATCTCGTGATTTCGGATTTGTTTTGGAGATTTGTCATATTTGTTGAAGTAGGAAAGAATTGATTATTGACTTTTGAAAACCAAGATATCCCATGTCAAATTGATCGAGGAGGTTCTTCTCTAGCCAAATCGGGCTGAACCTTCGAGAGAAAAAATAGAAATAAGCCTCGGCTTAATTGACGGGCTCAGGACGTCATGGGGGATCTCTCATTGAAGTGATTTTGTTTGAATGAAATAACGGATGTTAGCATGTAGGATCCTCTTTTTCATGTCCGGAAAACTGCTTTTGTTTGAATTAGATTGATAAACCATTCTTTTAACTCAAAATTAGCAGTGATTTCGGGAATTACGATTGCTGATTACCTCGGACCCCTCGGTGGGTGCTTAAGAGCATTCGGCCATAGATAGTTATCGGTCATGGAACTGGGGAGGATTATCAAATGGTTCTTCCTTTAAATTAAATGGTCCTTCTACAACAACCGGTTGGGCTTGTTGTTGACGGTGATAGAGTTGCGGGTTGAGAACGATGTGCGCATGCACAAAATAGAAAAAGAAGGAAAATATTTAAACTAATTTTAATTTTTTTAACATTCTATTTTAACGGATACAACGAGATAGAAAGAAAACTTAACCAAATAATCATATTTACTTCACGGTAGCTCTTAAAAATTTTTACCTTTTAGGTGAGCCGTCTTTCGTAAGTGACACAAAATGGTATGTTTTTAAATCATTAATTTCGAGTTGGAACTTACTTAATGGTAATACTCAATTGAAAGTATTATTTGTTGGTGTTCTTTTACCAACTTTATTTATTTTATTATTTTTTTTATGGACAATTTTTATATTTTTGATTTTTTTTAAAAAAAATTTATATGATAATTATACTAATAAAAGAAAAGAGAAATATTTTTTTACTTTTATATTTATAATTTTTTTTTGTATTTTTGATTTTTTAAAAACAAAAACATAACTTTTTGAAAATGATAAGGGTCTTCAAATCCGATCAACAATTCAAACGAGAGAATTCTTAATCACAAAACCCCGTGGCAACGGCGCCAAAAAATTGATTGCTAGTAAGGCAAACCACACGTATTAATAAAATTATAATGTTATATGAAATTCCCTCAAAACTACCCTGAGGACAAAGGTAAAAGGATATTCTTCCTAAAAAATTGAATATATAATATAAATACGTATTGTAACGGGAAGTATGATTCCGTGTCGATATTCCCCGACGATTTGTGAAAAATGAACCAGTTTGTTGTTTCGGACAATGATTTGGAATTGGAAACAAAGATTGATTTATATTATTACTTCTACAAAAATTACAAATAAGCAAATCATAACCAATTATAAGCACGGGAAAACAAATACGGGAACAAGTTAAACTTTAACTAAAAAACGCCAAAACGGGAACCCGATAACGGCAGTTTTTAAAGAACCTTAAATTTCCAATTTAAACCTAAAATGAAATTTTTCTTTTTAAATAGACTCTAATTGACTAAAAAGTAAGTTTAAAGAAAACTAGAACAAAAACGAAGTTTGAAATGAGCTTAAAAAACACGGAAAATGTAAACCGGAAAGAATCCCGTTCTTTAAAGATTGAATTTTGAAATTTTTACCTACGAAAACAAAAAAAATTATATTTTTCCTATAAAATACTTGTATGATAAAAGAAATTTTTTAAGAAAAGAATTATATTTTTTTGATTATTTTTTTTATGATTTTTAAAGTTTTTAATAAAAATAAATGTTTAAAAATACTAAACTAATTATAAAAATTCTGAAAAAATTATGGAAAATAGCTTGAACTAAAAGGGACCTAGGAAAAATAAACTTGTAAACACAGCTTATTAAATAAGCTAAAAAATAAGCTTAAACAACTTATTGACTAAATAAGGCTAAAACGTTTATAAGTATTAAATGTTGTAAAGGAATAACGAAAAAAACTCAAGGGCGCGTTGGTAGTGGTGTGTGGTGTGTGTTGCTATAAAGGGTTGAGGGTGTTGAGGTCGGGGGTTCGAGTCTTGCTCACCCCCGATTTCCACCTTCCCCCTTATTTGTTTTTTGAAAACTTATAAAAGCAAAGTTTTAGAAAAGCTAAAAATAAACACTTTTAATAAAAGAAACTTTTTATGAAAAGCCCTAAATAAGCTGTTAAACAGCTTATAACTAGACAGTTACTACTTAACTACTTTTTTTGCTTTTTAAAGAATTTTAGAACTTAACAAGTAGAAATAAGCTAAGGCAAGGACAAAATAAGCTACTACTAACCTAAGACAAACCTAATAAGCATTTAGAAAGAAATAAGCAAAAGAAAACAAAATAAGAACTAAAAATCTAAATAAGCTTTATTATGAAAACTTTAAACCAAACAGTCCCTAAGGCAGACTTTGAGCTTAAAATTAAGCACTCGATTAAGCTCCTCAGAAGATGAAACTTGGTTTTTTGGAAAGCTTGACTTGAATACTAATGGAAAAAGCTTTTTAAAATAAATTTTAACAACAGAAGCTTGTTAGAAAAGGCTTGTGAAATCAGACAAATTTGACAGCATATTCTGACCTTTTGGTATTGAAATTTAAAAGACAAAAGCTAAATTTTGAGCTTGAAAACAGATAAACTAAGAGCTTATATTTGAAAACTATTTTAAAACAGACAATCTATGACCCTATTTAGTTGAATATGAAAATATAAGACCTTATATTGTTAGAGTACCCTCTTGAAAACTTGGCTTGAAAAAGCAACTTTTCTCTTTTGCACCCCTGATGCAGATGACACTCAAACACACAAACTTTGATTCCTAGTAAATGCAGATTTGATAGACTCACTTAGACACCAAATTGAACCACAACTATAAGGTAATTTTAGCAAATGATACACTTGAAACAGATTAAACATATAATGACAATGGGATTTTTGACAGAATTGGGACTTAAGGAAAAATTAACTAATGAAAAGCTTATCTAACAATACTAACTTATAAATGCAGCTAAAATTAACCTAAATTTGAGTTTTAAAATCAACACAAAATACCAAAAGGTCAATGGCAGACTAAATTGTAAAATTTAATACTATGGCCAAACACCCCTTTATAAATTTCCAAATCCATTTAAGCCATATGAATTTCAAATTTAATGAAAACACAACTATTACCTGATATAAGTAGCTTTTAAACAACCCTTAACAACTTATTTTAAACAATCAATAAAGCTAGAAACAAAGATCTAATAAACTATGCAATTATTTTTTTTGTTTTTATGATTTATAAGACAAAGTGTCACAAACTAAAATCTACACTACAAAAGCTAAAAACAGATAACTAAACATGATCAATAAGCACAAATAGATAGAAATTAGCTCCAATAAGCAAGAGAAAAGCAAAAATAAGCAACTATAAGCTAGAAAATTAAGACAGTTATAGAAATAGCAACTTACAATAAGCCTTAGCTAAACAAAGGCTTGACAAGCTCGAGGAGCTACTCTACAAGCTCCAGCTTATCCAAGGAAAAGTTTTGTTAGGTGTGGTAGGGGTTTCATAAGCTCTTCCAATGTTTAAGTTATCATCAACAGTCATAATCCTATAGCAAGTTTATTTAAGACTAATTTTTATTGGTTTAAGTATATTAAGAGCTTATTCAATAGCTCGATTTACCTTAGAGATTCAAAGAGCTATAGTTAGTGGCTTTGTATGTGCTTAATTTAACACATACCTTTTTCCATTAAAAAACGGACTAAATGACCAAAATAGACCAAAAACTGCCAATTATATGTTTGTTTTGCATTTGTATTGTTGTAGGAAACGGTTTATCACATAAAAGGACAAAAAACAAAAGCCAAAAATGACAAAACGAGTACGGATTGGAAAAGATCGAAAAAGACAAAGTCTTTCGAAGCCAAAAAGCCTAAAAGTACAATCCCGGAATAGTCAAGTCAAACCCGAGCCGGAAAAAGAAAAAAATTTTAATGGGCCAACCCACCCTTTACTGGGCGGTGTAAGCCCATGAATGATTAATTGTAAAGGGACTTAAAAAGCTTTTTGGCTTTTAAAAAGTCCATACCATTCAAAATCTGATTCGGCCTCGATGAATTAGCGATTAGCCCCAAAGCAAAACATAACAGCCGGGGTAAGGGTTAGTAATTTGTTAACCCATCAAGGACCAAAAATGCGAAGATAGCTATAACTGGAGGGACTAAAGCTGGACAATTATGGACCAAGTCTTTATTCCACAAGGAGTTTATTTTTGTGTGGTGTGAATACTACACATACATGGAGGGGCTAAAATTGACAAACTACCAAACTTCACCCCTATTGACAGTCTGGTATTGGTCAAAATCCCCATTCCCGCCATTTTCATCCCCTACCCAGTCACATGTTAACTCTAACCTTTTTACCCTGCAAACCTACCAAAACCCCATGGTTAAACACTCATCCTCCCTCCATACACCATACCCCTAGGACTATTGCCAACTTGGCAATCTTACTATTTTCGAGCAAAATCAAGGGTTGTGATGATGATCCAAAGAAGCACATGACTTAATCTATGGCCAAGGATTGATTTTTGAGTTCCACTCTCACCAAACTAGCACAAATGTGCCTTTTTACTTAGTAAGAAGCACAACTCCAAGGATTGAAGTTTTTGGTTTTCAGGTATAAATACCCCTAATGGATGCCATTGCAAGGGACCATCTGAACTTTCAGTTTTTATTCATCTTTTTCATGTATTTCAGTTAAATTTGTCTTTTAATTTCAGTATTGTAATCTTACTTCAAAGTTAATGAAAATTTGAAGGTTTTTATAAAAAACATTGTACTTGCATTACTCCTTCGGTTTACTAATTGTTAAACTAATCCTAAAGGGACTCTAATCTATCATATAAAACTAAAAATAGCTGGAGTTAATCAATAGATATTGATATTTAGTCATTAATCAAAGTTTGCTTCCTAAAGTCAAATAAGCAAATTATTAAAGCTCGGGTCAATTTCGGATGGACCCGTGGGTTAAAATATGGTCAGAAATCTGGACTTAGGGGCTGTTAGGATTAACTTTAGGTTCCCTTTCAATTGGACCTTTGTAAGTCTTCTTTTTCTCATTTTTTAGTTATATTGAAGAATTGCTTATTTCAGTGCTTATTACTGCTTGTTCTATGCTTATTTTAGTCTAATTTTGCATGATTGTTATATGTTTTTAATTATCTACGCTTAAATCTTTGGAAGATAGCTTAAATTTGATTTTGAGTACTATAAAGGAGTGTTTGGTTTAGTGTAGATTTTGGGTCATATGGGTGTGGAAGTCAAAAGAAGTAATTGGGTCAGAGTCTAAATGCATTTGAGAGTCAGTTTAAATCAAGTTTTTTAGGTTTAAGGTCAGTTTGGATTGTTTTCCATGTTTTTTAAACAAGTGTGTAAAACTGTGGTCAAAAAGGGAAGTCTAACAACTTATTTGGAAAAGCTGTTAGAAGGCATTCTTTTGAACCTCATTTCTGGTTCATGTTTGAGTGTAAATCAATGTAAGTTAAGAGTAAAAGGGTTGGTTTAGTTTAGTTTAGTTATTTGTCAAAATTAAAAGTCAAAATTTTACCAATTTGTCCATTTTTCATTTCGAAAATTAAGCAAGTAAAAAGCCTTTCAAGTTGTTCAAAACTTAAAAAATAGCTCTTCATAAGCTAAATTTAATCTGTTTTTGTTTTAGTTTCAAGTTTTGGGCTTATTTGATGGCTTATCATTAAGCCAACTTTTTGGCCAAATTTCTTAAAACTTCACACAAAACCCAAACAGTCCCCAAGCCTTGGCTTATTTCCTAATTTTTGCTTTTTTTTGTGATTAAGCTGCCTATTTTTTTTTCTTTGAAGCTTTTGAGTTTAGGACTTGGAGTCTTAACTTATATGGTTTTGCTGTCTAGCTTATTCGAAGCATATAAGCCTCATTTAAGTTGTCCCAATTTGGTTAAGTCTAAAAAAGAAAACAAGCATAATCTGAGTTTTTAATAAGCTGTTCTAGGGCTTATTAGTGCTTTTCAAAAAGAATAGTAGTTATAAGAATGGCTTCTTATTTTAAATTTGCTTAACTTTGTAGTGTATAAAGATTCAAAAAAAGAGAAAAAGGGGAAAATCAAGGACTCGGTGTGACAAGCTCGAACCGAGTCAACCTGGTCTCACCCCTTCAAAACGCCTCACACACACACTCTATTGCCAATCGCCCTTGGGACTTTTCTCGTTAATAGCTGCAATTTTAATTCCTATATAGTGGTTTTGGGCTCATAAGCCCCATAAGCAATTCGTAGCCTTTCAAGGCTTATTGCTGCCTTATTTGGGCAGCTTTTCCAGTCTTTTTATTTTTCATTTATTCTAGATAACATCTCTGACTTTTGTAAAATTTTTCATAATTTTTCTCTTTTATTTGCTATTTTTTTTATCAATTTCCAAAACTAGAAAACTTAGAAAATCAATAAAAAAAACATTTTAAAGTTTTTAGAAAATTACACTAAAAAATAGTTTTTAGTTATGACATAAAATATTTAAGGGTTTTACATGTGAAAAGGTTTTGTGTTAGGTAAAAATTTGAAATAGTTGGTAAATTTGGGTGCAATTAGGGTGTCCGGTATTAGTCCGGTATTTGATTTTGTGCTTATAGTTGTTATTTTAGGGGTTTCCTTTGTGCCTATTTTGAATTCCCGTAGTTTTAGGATCTATTTAATCATATTCAACCCTTTTCATTCTAGCATTATGATATCAATTCGTCATTCGGATTTTCCATTCAAAGCCTCGTTGGGACATAATGTTAGCCTCAAAATATTGAGTCGAACAATGGAAGTTCATTCATAATTATATTAGGTCTCGGTCACTAAATTAATATACGTTGTAATAGGCTAGATGGGTAAACGGGCTCTTATTTGTAATCTAATCGGTCACGTGTATCGGGCGAAAGCCCAAGTAAAACCGAGCCCGGCTCGTTTGGAACTACTAAAGGCATTGCAAGCCTTTAATACAACCTCACCAAGGAAGGTGAGGTGGTTGGTTCATTTGTAACATTTCAAGTTAATCATCCAATTCCATTTTTCTCTCTAACTTTCTCTCTCTAGATTCTCTCTCTACATTCTTCCTAATTTTCTTGTTAATCTTATTGAAGTGAAGTGATTAAGGGTTACCGACATTTGGTATCAAGAGCCTCGGGTGTTTCGTGTTTGATTCGTGGTTTAAAAAATTCGAATTTCGTGTATCATTTTAGTTGTTTGGTTCGAAATAGAAAAAACAAGCAAAAACCATGGTTTGATTTATATTTTCGTGGTTAAGTTGGTAAATCTTTGTACTTTCTTGTTTAGAATACTTGTAATAGCTTGTTTAGGGTAGTGGTTAGCTTATTTCATAAGCAAGGTGGAAGATTTGGGCTTATTCGCAAGTTAGAAGAAAAATTTTCGTCATTGCGTTTTGACAAAATTTCTTGGTTGCGTTTTGAGTATAGAGACATTGCGTTTTGATCTCAAGACATTGCGTTTTGATCCTCAAGTCACTGCGTTTTGATATTTTTATATGTTGCGTTTTGACTCCACAGGTTGCGTTTTGAAGATTATCATTGCGTTTTGACTAAAACGTTACTCTGCCCAAATTTTTTATCCATTGCGTTTTGTGTCCAAGAAGTGTTGCGTTTTGAGTAGACACGTTGCGTTTTGAGTAGACACGTTGCGTTTTGAGTAGGTCACGTTGCGTTTGAGTAGAATAGACACGTTCGTTTTGATTCATTTATTGCGTTTTGATCAATTGTTGCGTTTTGATCAAGTGTTGTGTTTTGATCAAGTGTTGCGTTTGACCAAGTACCTCTTGCGTTTTGTCTAAAGTCATGCGTTTTGTCCATTGAAAAACACATGTTTCGATCCGGCATCAGGTGGTTATTTGACACCGAATTTGGGAATATTATTAATCCCACGCTTAATCAAAACATCACATCAGGACAAAACAAAACTTCTTGGACTAAATACAAGGACTTTGGACTTTAATTTGGACTACAAGGACACATAATCAACAAACTTTAACAACAACAATTAACTTTTCACGGTTTTCTCTCGATTTTGTAAAATCCCGCGAAAGAACTCAATTTCTCGGTTTAAATCCTTGACTTGTAAAATCCCGTGGAAATTAATTACTTTCAATTAAAACCACAATCCAATCAACACCTCATAACACTTAAGATCCTTCAATCATTTTTCACTCTATAATTTCTTTAATTCTTAATCCTGATAACTCAAAGGTGTAGCTTCCACATACGACAGTCAAATGTATAAACATACTTAATGGCAGCAGGTTCAAGGGATCGTCCTCCAATGCTTGCAACAGGGAGATATGCACAATGGCGATCATGGTTCTTATGATACATTGATACAGGACCAATGTTGATGCCTTTTTCTTTCTTGTTCGCGGAATTATAAGTGCATTTTTAAAGGTCTTACTACTCCAACGATTGTCACAACACCAGCGTTCTGCTACAGAGGATTCTCCAGCTGTTCCGAACAAAAAAGTCGAGATTGTTACGAATATGACTCCTGAGAACAGAGCTCATTTTGAATCAGAAAAAGAAGCGATTCATTTGATATTGACTGGAATTGGAGATGAAATATACTCAACTGTTGATGCATGTCAGACAGGTCAAGAAATGTGGGAAACCATCGAAAGGCTACAACAAGGTGAATCACTCAATACTTCCAGAGTCAAGACAAACTTTATTCTGGGAGTTTGGCCAATTCAACCTCTCACGATGGAGATACAATGCGTCTTACACATAAGATCTACAAAATGATGAATGAAATGATCAGAACAATTGACCTGTTGCACATTGCAAGTCTCTGTTCAAATTTTCTTAACAACTTCAACCAGAATGGTTAAGATTTATCACAATTGTCAAACAACAAGACTTGGACACTGTCTCATACCACAAACTCTTTGACATTCTGAAACAATACCAAAAGGAAGTTAATGAACTCCGTGCTGAGAGAATGGCCAAGAATGCTAACCCATTAGCACTTGTTGCTACTGCTCACACACTTCAAGATCCTTACTATCAAACATCAAAGCCTCAACAATCATATGCACCAACATCTATAAGCTTCTCTTCCATACAGAATCTCATGCAAAACTACAAGATAAAAGGCAAAGAGATAGCCAAACCATCACACCACATCTGAGTCAGCATCTGAGAAGATAGTTGATCCGAACATGTCAGAAGGATAAAGACATGCAGAAAAAATTTGGCTCTCATTTGCCAAAGTACTTCAAGAAAAACTTCTACAAACCTACCCTACATCAACTCAGAACTTCCGCAAAACACAGAAACAAGGAATGTGGGATACTTTACTCCAAAGTACAAGAATGACAATAGACTGGACAGTTTTGGGAATAGAGGGCAGTGAATGCTGTTGGGGACTACGGAAATGTAGGTGGCAGTAGTGCAACAGTCTGGGATACAGTGTTTTACCTGCAAAGTAATTTGGTCATTATGCTAAGAATGCAGGAAGGAAGCAAAACGGGTTAAAGACTACTCGTATACAAGGAAAAGTTGTTGGCTGTGTAAACAAGCTGTGAAAGGTGTTTCAACTTCAAGCAAGAGCAATCTGACTGGCCTAGAGACACGGTGAAGAGATTGTTGAACAAGAGTTGGAAGCAACATTACAGTTACATGGCAAAGAGTCCAGGAGGTTCCTAATGCAGACTCTGGCACAGAGCTGAGCCATGGGACACTGTACAATACGAAACTGATGTTTAATGTGTTTGCCAATGACATACAACATTTTGACCAATTGAATCCATCAGTAACAAATGGTTGCAGTGGAAACGGGTGTAGTAATGTCACTTACTGATCACCGGATATGTGTGATCATGATATTCAGGGATGACCAAAATGATGTAGAAGTGATGGATGGTGCGTTGTTGCACTTGCTAATTTAATTGATAATGTAAATCTTGATGTCGATGAAAATAAAAAGATTCAAAAGCAATTAAAGAAAGAAAATGCAACAATTGACTCACGAAATTATATGATGTGCAAATCTTTCTTGCGTGAAACTAGTAGTATCTAGGAAGAATCTAATAGTATTCGGGATAGTTGCTTAGTTTCACTTCAAAATAATCAGACTGAGTTTGAGAGGTACAAGGCCTTTAATGATCGTTACAGTTGACTATGACAAACTTGAACATAAGTTAAATGAAGTCTAGGGACTTATTAGCTCAAAATGAAATTGACATAATAGAAGGTTGAAAGTGAAAAAGCATACGACACTTTTTGTTGTCAAAGAGAACATGATGAGTTAGTCAAAAACAGAGTATTTTAACCAAGTCACATTATGAGGTTTGTCAAGGAGAAAAACAAAGGTAATAAACGAATTTGAAGCTTAATGAAGAAAAAAGATATTGACAAAATGATTTCAATGGAATACCAGATAAAGTTTTTAAATGAAATTGTTTACAAACGGAGTCAATCAATCCAAACCACTTCCATATGTTAGCACCATAATGCCTACATTTAAGGGAAGACCTACCTTTGCCAATCAAGGTCCTCAAAATAAGGCTCAAAAATGAGATGCCATGTTTGTATGCGATCCCACATGACCAATCTGATCCTGCAAACAGACTCGTCCCCGATAGGGAAGAGACTCAGACTCTTGATGCAGAGAGTCGATCAAAATTGAATAAAGACTTAGTGAAACCTTTTGACTACATAAAGTTAAATAGTCTTTATGAAATTTTTAAACCCCCAACCCAGCATTATGAAATTCAGTTCGCTAAGGGCAAATGAAATAAGAAAGAAAATGTGGAGAAAATCATTTGTGAAAACAAAGCCAAATATTTTCAAAAACATAGATTTCTTACCAGTGTCTAAATCAGTAAGCAAAAGTAGACAAGCATATAATGTCATGACAAATAACATCAATCATCTGAAAGAAATTGTCAATCAAGCATGGGTAAAACATTCAAACGACCTTCTTCATCTTCGTAACCCACTACGCAAAGATATGGTTATCTAGTAAAGACATGTTTGATTGCCCCTTGCCCCTTAAGGACTCAGAATGAAAGTTCGCCTTTGTACATGAACTTAAGCAAAGAAATGCATGCAGATATAATGTACGTTGAATTCTTAAGATGAAACTTGATGTAACTTGAAATCTGATAAGGCAGAATTTTCCAAACATGTAGATAGGCTTTTGCCAAGAATGTGGGTCTCGAAAGATGTTATGTTGTTCTTATTTGCATTTCTTCATCTGCTTTAGAGAGATCATGAATTACAATGCTTATATCTTATTACAGTCAGGAATGTGACTGTCTTGACACAAAAGCTTTACTGAACAAATCTGAATTTTGTAAGTAATAGGAGATTTAACACTGAGCTTTTATAGAGTTTTGCTAAATTAGAAAAAATATTTCAATTTCTCTTAAAATCGCTTTTCAAGAATGTCAAGAACAACGGGATAAATGACGCATTTGCAACAGAAAAGGCATTAAATGTGTTTCGAAAGGAAGGTGAACAATTATTTTGAAATACAAAAGATTTGAAAAGCTCAAAGCAAGGACAATAAACATTGAATTAAGTGAGTTAAAGAAACTCTATTGAAAAAGGCAAAGGAAAATCTGTCTATAACTCTTGTGGACACTAAGTTTGATAAACCAATATGTAGTTCGACAACCAAATGCTCAAAGGATTCCAAAACCAATCAGTATTTAGGGGAAAACCGGCTCTTTTTCAAATCTTCTTGAGAGAAAAATATTTTGCAAAGAAAAAGTCGAGTTTAAAAAAACTAATAAGTCAGAGGGTTTATCAAAACCAGTCACTTCACAGAATTTGCCTCAAACAGCAGCGCATAGTTGTAGAAACACAAAATGTGATTAAACTCAGGCATGTATCGAATTGCAAAGTAGTACCACACAAAAAAAAAAAACCAAAAAACTAGGAGCATCACAGTTGAATCAGACGTCTAGGAATACTAATCCTCGCGTTTCATCTACAAGGTTAGCTCCAAAACTAATGTTAGCAGGACCACAGCCTATAGGAGCAATCAAATGAAAGATATAAGGTCGTGCCAAACACTAGTATGTGAAGTTTAAGAAGACTTAAGTAGAAGAACACCCTAGGGAATTTCTAGTATTTCTAATCAAACAAAGTTTGGTCAACTGGCGTGTAATGACAGTTTAAATTCCGAGAACTTCGAATGTTAATGCTGTTTGTTGCTACCTTGTGGAAAAAATGGTGTGTTTAATTCGAATCATGATGCTTGTGTTTCTAAGTATTTGAAAGACAGAATGTGCTAGAACTAAGAAGCTAATGTAGTCGCCTTATGGTTTCTAGAAAACCCAAAAGTAGCAAACAAAATAGTTGCAACATCCCATAAGAAAAAACAGTTGGCATCAGTAGCACTGTAACAAATTCAAAGAGTTTACTTTAGGATGTTGTATAAGAAGACTAATATAAGCGTGGATGGTGGAATAGCACAACAATCCCATCAGGCTATACAAGGGTTCTACGACTAAAAAGAACATGGGTACCTAAAGTTAGGACACGAAAGTGTGATCTAAGAAGTTAGTTTTTCCATAGATAATGTATCTAGGATAATAATGTCTTAAAACTGACAAACACTTTAGGAATCAATGTTGTCATGTATTCCATCGTCCTCTAATTCTCTTGCAGGATTGTACAACTGATCCTATTCAATTGTTGACTCTGGATTGCACAAAGCACATGAAGGGCAATTCTATCTCTGCTGTGCAATTTTTGTTGAGAAATTTAACTTGGGTACCGTATCATTTTGGGCAATGATCAATTTGCTCCAATTCTTGGTTTTATGGAGATTTGGTTCAAGGAACGATCTTGATCAAAAGGGTTTTTACTATGTCGAAGGTTCTCAAATCACAATTTTTCTCGAGGTGGTCAATTCTGCTGATCGCGGATTTGGAGGTTGCTTTTCAGAAATCTTTACGTGTTTTGTTAGAAGTATCTTCAGGGAAAAGACTTACTATCCGTGTCGTGGAACTGATCTCTATATAATTTCTCTTCAAAGAAACAAACTTAATCAATCCAATCTGTTTCTTATGGCAAAAGCTTCACCAATCAAGCGTGGTTATGATTCGAAGACTTTCATCTAACTTCGACTACTCGCCTAAATTGGCTTTCTAAGAAGATGTTGTGATTGGGTTTACCAAAAATGAAGGATGTCAGGATCAACTATGTTCCTCTTGTGAAGTGTGTAAAGCAAAAACGAAAGTTCATTCAATGTCAAAGATGTTTCAAGTTCAAAGGACGGTTAAAACTTGGCTTCATTATTGGCTTATGTGGTCCCAATGCGGGTTGCTTAGCATAAATGGGAAAGAATATATTCTGGTAAATTCGTTGATGACTACTCCCAGAGATACTTGGACTCTCTTTCTACGTTCCAAGGTGAAGCACCAAGAAGTTTTGAAAGACTTTCTTCACGATGATCCAAAGAAATCTTCAAGGCCCCAGTAATTTATGTTCGCCACTGACAGAGGCATGGTGTGAGTTCTTAAACAAGACATTAATGCATTCATTAAAGAGAGGAATTGTGCATCTAAATTCTTCTCCTCGATACACTGAATGAATGGGCATTGTTTGTGAATGATGAAACGCATATCGTTGAGGCTGCGCGAACGGATTGTTTCGGGCTTCTAAAACCTCCTTTTATTTTTTGGGCTGAATCAATTGCAAAAAAAAAAACCGCAATGCTATACTCCAAACAGATCAGTCATCATCCGAACTCATGTGAAAATGGATATTCACTCATTAATGACAGAAAACCCTTAATCAAACACTTTCACATCTTTGGTTGCACTTTTTACTTAACAAGAGATGGTGAAAATTTGGATAATAAGATGAAGAAAAAAGGACCCCCCCCCCCCCCCCCCCCCCCCCCCCCCCCCCCCCCCCCCCCCCCGGGATTCATGCATTTTGGTAGGATACTCCACTCAATCAAGGGATATCGTGTCTACAACAAGAAGAAACAAGGTTGATTGTTGTAATCCTTCCATCTCAGATTTGATGAGTTCAATGAGATGGTTGAGACGTTGTTGTCAATGACACCTCAGGCCTCGTTCCCCAATGACAAAAGGCGTCAGATTATGACAACCCTGACCTCGCACCAGAACTACAAAATGTTTTTCCTTCAGCAGATACAACAGTTCCATCACAACAGGAGTTGGATCTTCTTTTTGGTCCTTTGTACGATGAATTTTTCAATGATGGTACTTTCACGTTTTGTCAAAACATAGTCTTTTCTTTCCCAACCGATATTTTCTACTCCAGGACACTAACCCTTTAACGAACATTTCATCCCTACTCAGAACCGACAATCTTACAAATGTTCTGCTGAGGAGGTAAAACAACGATGTATCAAGGCAGAATTTAACAATCCTTTTTGTACACCAGTACTAAAGACGCGTGGCTGAGTCTTCCTACGCAATTTCGGTAATTCAATGTGCATACCTTTAATCAACATCACATTCGAATACCGATGGAAAAAAAGATCACCGTAAAACTCAAGTTCGTTAGAAATCCATCATGCCAGTGCAAACAAGACGGACAACTTGCAACAGAATCCTGGAATGTGTATGTTTGCACTCCCGGTGAGTATCGATTGAACCAAAAAAACATTTAAGGAAGCAATAGCTGATTCTGCATGGATAGAAGCAATGCAGGAAGAACCTTATCAGTTTGATGACTACAAGTCTGGGAATCGTTGAACATACTTTGGCTAGAACGTAATCAAGCTAAAGTGGTTATGGGAAAAACAAAAAGGATGAAGACCCAAAACTGTAATTCGCAACAATGCACGACTTGTAGCCAAGGGTTATGCTCAGGAAGAGGTAGTGATTTCGAAGATTCATTTGCTCTATAGTTGCTCGCTTGGAGGCTGTCAGGATCTTTGTGATATGCTGCACATCAAGTCTTTTCCAATTTATCAGTGGACGTGAAATGGCATTTCTAAATGGTACCATTGAAGGAGGATGTTTATGTTGCACCAACAAGACAGATTCATTGATCCTGTTCATCCAGAACAAGTTTATCGTCTAAGGAAAGTCTATATGGATTGAAAATGGAAACAAAGCTCCGAGACGCCCTGGTATGATGAAACTCTCCAAAATTCCTGATTTCAAAGTTTTACTAAAGGTATCATTGACCCGACCCTATTCACGATAAAATAAACGGAGAGTGAGGACATTTCTACATTGTGAGATTTCGTTGATGGAATTTAATTTTGGTTCCTACAATACACTAAATTTCAATAATGTTTTGAAATTTTAATGCACGGTAGATTTGAGATGTCCTTAATGGGGGAATTGATATTCTTTTTTGGACTTCAGATCCCCATCCCTACGTGGTATTTTTATCAATTCAGGCCAGTACACTTAGAAGATTCTGAAAAAACATGGTTTTGAAAAAGGACAAAGCTTGGTACACCATATGGGCTACGAAACCTTAAATTAGTTGCAGACTTGAGTGTGTGAACCCGTAGACCAAACTGACTATCATAGCAAAATTGGGTCACTCATGTATCTGACATCTAGTGCCAGGACTATGCATAGCTGTATGTTATTGTGCAAGTATCAAAGCAAGATCCGACTGAATATACACCTAAAAGAGTTAAAGGATCTTTTCGATACCTTTAGGAGGTACCATTTACATGGGACTAATGGTAGCGAGGGGTTCTAGGTTCTGCTCTGAAACTAACAACTTTTTCAGATTGCCTGATCATTGCCGTTGCTTGAACGCGGTAAAAGCACTTCTGGGGGAATTCAGTTTCATAGGTGATAAGTTAGTCTGCTGGATCTGTTCAAAAGAAGCAAGACTGTACTGCAATGTCATCCGCAGAGGCTGAAAACGTGGGTTATCTGCAAGTTTGTGCTTCAAGTTAATGTGGATTGCGGACACAGGCTTCAAGATTATGGCTTAAACTACAAACAAAAATACGTTGTATTGCGACTATCAGTTCAGCCATAGCTCATATCATGCCTAACCCTGTGCGCACTCCGTTACCAAGCACATCCATCAACTCGGATATCACTTCATAAAAGGAAGGTTGGGAAAAACGGTATAATTTGATTTATACTTTGTCAGAAGAACTTAAAACCAATGGTGAATGTTTACTAAAGCCTTCCGAAGGAAGGTTTCAGTAATCTCGTCAGGTCGTTATTGGTATGAGATGTTTGACTCAGCAGATTGGAGGTTTGACAAAGAATCTGCTTAATACCCCTCATCAAACATCCACTTGTAAATATTTTTGAAAAAAGGTAAGAAAAATAAAATAGATAAATTCAAAAAGAAAATACAATCAAAAAAATCAGAAACTGTTTCAAAAAAAATATTCATCTTGGACCAGTCTCTTTTGGAATCGATTATATTTACGTACTAGAAATGTGATTAATTATCGCACGGGCATGTAATGAAGTCGTTTAGGAGTTTCAAATACTTTTAAAAACCATGTCATTTTATTTTTTCTTAATGGCCTTATGGTACAAATAATATCAGTACGTCTATACCCGGGACTTTATAATAAAGGAAAGGCTTATCTATAAAGATAACTTATCCTAACAAACAAGAAAGAGAATTCAACTTGTTCTCGGTCTGAGTATTCTACAGTCATTCAAAGTTAAAACCAACGATAATGGATAGGTAGCATAGTGCGCTTACCCTTAGAGTTGGAAGAGAAGTCTTCTAACATGATGTTTTTCAAAATGTTGAACACAATTTTTCAAGAATTTCTCACTGACAATTCATAATCTTTCAAAATTGTGTGTTCAACACTCTATCTTTCAAGGGGGAGTGGTGGAGTTTTTCGAATAACAAAATTTATTGGAGTTTGGATACATTTCTCGACGACCATTCTTATGTTTTAAAAACCATTCCCAAAAAGTCTCTTATTAACAACCAGATAATAATGGCAATTCAAATAGAATGATAGTTATAAGATGACTTAAGTGTTAAAACCTCAATTTTATATCGATTTTACAAATTGGTATCATTGTTTTTGGTGTCAAACATATGTAAAATTGAGGGGGAGCAAGATAATGTTCCATATAATTCATGCTAAGTAAACGTTTTTCCCATAGCTTTTCAAGACAAATTTTAATCACACAGTATTTCAAAAACTAAGTGACTTAGAATTTAAAATAAGGGGAGAAATGTAATTAAAATGTAATCTAAAAGGACTCAATCAAAGGTGTATCGGAAAATGGTTTATGGTTATGATCTCATACCTACAACATCTTATTTCACGACGATTCTGATTCATAAGGTGGTAAGGTTAGGTATTGTCCTATGATCCAACCTGATACCGGAGGATCTACCCAAAGACACTCCATAAGTTAGAAATAGGGTCCTTAGGGTTATGATTGGAGATGAATGTGTATAAGGAAGGAATGAGGGTCGTGACTAAGTTGTGATAAACATGGAACAATCACAACAAGGTGTTAGTAATGACGTCTTGGTAAGCATTGAAGGGGTTGAAGAATTAAAAAGAAATGTATGGATAAAGGGTGTAAAGAAAGAAGCCCTCATCACAATTTAGGCGAAGATAAGAACCAGGTCAATACAGTTGCCTGTCAGGAATCAGAATGTTGATTGACTGACATTGAAGACGACATTCATGGACCAGTGATGCATCGACAACCTTTACCAGCCATTTGGGGTTTCCTTAAAAGAAACTTGTCTCATTTGTCACGGAGATACACACGCTTCTTATTGACTTTCTCACTCCGAGTTAGTTAATATTGAATAGGTGGCAGTCTGCTCCAGCCTTCGATTACTAAAACTAAAATGCACTATCGAGTCTAGAGCCAAGAGATCATCAAATAAATCTCATTAGGACACATTCCATGACAAACACTTGTTGAAACATTCATTATGTTTCACAAAGTGACTATTGGACAAGAGTTCATAGCATTATCCTTGTGATTCTGCCAGAACATCAGAGTGATACTTTTTAGTATTCATAATGGACGAATGGGAATCATTCTTAGTGTCTTTATCAACAGGCTCTGCGGTTAGGTGACTGCGAGATTCTACATGAATCAGCTTGTGTCAACTGGATATCGATAAAGGTCAGTAATTTGAATTGATGACATTATCAGAAAGATAGTAACCATCTAATTCATCTTACGTGTTGTTGCTTTGTGACGTTCGTACGGTAAATGAGAATCTAGCAAGCATGGCAATCAATACATTTGTGTTAGAAGACCCTAAGCTTTGAGCGGGAAACCCTGTCAAGGAGATTCTTTGAATCCACCTGATTCACAGGTTCAATATTTATACGTTATATACGGTCCTATGGAATCCGAGGTTAATCTAAACCAAAATCGGGGGGGACGAATGATCAAAGCCTTATTCGTCCACCCGCTTTATCGCTAACTGTTTTATTTCAGGATACCTAAGTGGGATGGTGATGCCTCATTCCAGCTGAAGTCGGATTCATTACCACATGCTCATGCTCAAACTACAAAGACATTCTATAAGCATCAAGATTCAAGAATCATGAAAGCTCAAGAATTAAAGACAAAGTCTTCCGCACAAACTCTGATATACAAGATCTTCCTTCAAAGATATCAAGTCTATCAAGGGAGATTGTAAGCAAGCTTTCAAGATGATGCATAGAATGAGCATGTTGGTCAAGACACAAGATCGCAAGGCAGCAAAGACCATCAAGACAAAAGGATAAAGACTTAAAGATCTCAGACAGAAAAGACAAAGTCAAAAGACAATGACAAAGGCTAAAGATCAAAGGTCACAAAGCATGAAGGAACAAGCCTACAACGTAGACAGAGACAAAGATCACAAGAGCTCAACGACAAAAGCAATCTCATTGATCTCACGAAGGAGTGTCACAATGAACTCACTTCGGGGGAGATTGTTAGCCTCAAAATATTGAGTCGAACAATGGAAGTTCGTTCAATAATTATATTAGGTCTCGGTCATTAATTAATATACGTTGTAATAGGCGAGACGGGTAAACGGGCTCTTAAATGTAAGCTAACCGGTCACGTGTATCGGGCGAAAGCCCAAGTAATCTCAAGCCCGGACCGTAAAAATATTAAAGGCAAGTAAGCCTTTTAGTTTGATACATATACACCTCACCAAGGTAGGTGAGGTGAGTTGGTCATTTGTATTTTTCCATTTTGCAAGTATCATCTCATTTTCTCTCACTTTCTCTCTCTACTCTCTCTCTCTCTCTTTACAATTTCTTCACATCCTCCTTCTACATTTCTTGTTTCGATTATGAAGTAAAGTGATTCCTTGGATCCCACAAACGTCTACCAATGCATGAATGGTGTGCATTGTTTGCCATGGCTGCAACCATACAACGTCCATGGTTTCCCATGAAGATACAACCGCTGTCGACAGTCATTTAGCCGGCCATTTAATCATTTAATGATAATAAACCAAGACACAGGTCTGCAAACTTTAAAGCAGCGCCAAATGATGGATGTGGTTGCAACCATAAAACAACGTGGTTACCCTACCAATAGACAACATATAGTTAGCAACACTTTGTTAAACACCAACGCAAACAAACATCATCATCGCCTTGGTGTGTTTCAGTTGGGTGTCATATTTAAGCAAAAAAACAGTTCTATCCGGAAACTATAAGCATTGGTGCTTATCATATACAATGCAAGCAATGTTAGCGACCATGTTGAGAAACCAAAAATGCTAGCACACCATCTCTTATATGACAGAAGGTTTAAATACGACACAAAATTTCAGGCACAACATTGATACAATCATAAAGCAACAGATAAAACCCGTGAAACACTAATAACTTACATGCATTTACCAAAGCATACAACAACACCATAAGCAAGGGCCAATGTCAAGAAATACTGTCACACTTACCCAACCCATTAATAAGGGACCAAAAAACCGAAAGCATAAAAATATGCGTCAAGAGATGATCACCGAGGAAGAAACTCTAATTTTAGATAGTTCAAGGAATGAGTTTGTATGAGTTGACAAACAATATACCAAAAGCCCAAAAGAAAAAACAGGCCGAAGAAATATTGATCAACAAAAGTATTCAAGTATACTAAAACTAAGGCTTAGTTCTGTACGAAATAAATATCATTACCAAAAATAGTCCATGACTGCAGCCACAAGCCGTAGTGACTGCCCCACCAGAAGATGAAGATGGTGAACGACTCCTTCAGAATTTGTAATACAGACATTAATCATCATCACCATAAATGTGATACACATAATCACACACAACCAATTGAGTCTTCCTGAGTACACTCTGACACATACATTGTGACACCCCGACAATGGCGGAAACTCGGGAATGCAACATAATGATCAATCATAACACAAGATACAAAATAGAGAAAGC
>BQNB010045821.1:0-35501 GCA_026074375.1 Tanacetum coccineum | reverse complement strand
TGTTTGTTTGTTGTTCTTGTTTTGATTATAATATTCCCAAATTCGGTCATATACCCAAAGTCAGTCATATGCCCAAAGTTGGGAAATTAGGGTTTCAAAACATGGGATTTCACTGGTCAAAACGCAATGACTTTAGTCAAAACGCAATGAAACCTCTAATCAAAACGCAACTATCTTGATCAAAACGCAATGAATAAAAAAATTGGGCAGAGTAACGTTTAGTCAAAACGCAATGATGTCTTCAAAACGCAACCTGCAATCAAAACGCAATGAACTTGAATCAAAACGCAATGACTTGCTCAAAACGCAACGATTCTAGGTCAAAACGCAACAAGTCTTGGTCAAAACGCAATTGGTCAAAACGCAACCAGTCTTGGTCAAAACGCAACAATTGTTGGTCAAAACGCAGCGAATGTTGAGAATCAAAACGCAATGACACCGATCAAAACGCAATGACTTTAGTCAAAACGCAATGAATCTAGTCAAAACGCAACGACGAACACTTCTTCAGATAGTCAAAACGCAGCCAAGAAAAAATCTTCAAACTTTCTTGTAAGCTACGAAATGATGTTAAAACCACTTAGTAATGATGCAAGGAAGTGATCTAAGCCCAAAAGTACAAATCTTTAACACTTTTAACCACAAACAAAGATCAAATCTTGATTTTTCTTGCCATTTTTTTGAACCAAAAAAAATAGACAAACCAAGCCACGAATTTGATCTTGTTTAACCACAATAATCAGTAGATAAACAACACGGATTCCCCCTATGCTCTGATACCAATTGTAGGATCCCGTTAACACTTCACTTCATACAATCGATCACGAAATCGGAACTAGAAATGAGAAGGTGAGTTGTTTAGAGAGAGAAAGAGGAGAGAGAAATGAGAGAGAAAAGAAATGGAATTATTTATAAAATGAACAACTGAACAACTAACTTTTCCAAGTGGAAAAGTTCCTTATATACCCCGACACTTAAAAGTGACGCGCGGGATATTTAACTAGGACCCGAGCTCGGGTTTTGCTTGGGATTAAACCCGAAACATATACAATATTAGATTAACTATCGAGCCTGATTCCCGATATTATCCTATTACAACATTAACTAATTAAAGATCGAAGCTCCATCGTAGAGTGACCGAACTTCCTTGTTCGACTCAATAAATTGAGGCTAACAATCTCCCCCGAAGTGAGGTCTTGAACACGGGAACGAGCTTCCTTTATTGACTCAATAAAATTGAGGCTAACAATCTCCCCCGAAGTGAGTTCATTGATGACACTCCTTCATGAGATCAGTGAGATTGCTTTTGTCGTTTAAGCTCGAGTGTTCTTGGTCTTTGTCTTCGTTGTAAGCTTGTTCCTTCATGCTTTGCGATCTTGACTTTGAGCCTTTGTCATTGTCTTTATCGTCTTTGCCATCTTGCGATCTTATGTCTTTGACCAACATGCTCATACTTTTGCATTATCTTGAAAGCTTCAAATCAGAGTTTGCGGAAGTCTTTGTCTTTAAATCTTGAGCTTTCTAGATAGTATGTCTTCGTAGATTGAGCATTTGAATGGGATTGAGGTTGCCGTTACCACCGTTTGACCTGCAGGTTTACGTTAGTGATAAACGAGAAAATTGATTTGAAAATCAATCGACGTGTCACTCGTTAAAGAGTTTTTGTAACACATCGAGAGTGTCATGTTTTTATCAAAATTCATCAACCGTCAATTCATTTACTGGACCAAATCGATATCCAGTTGTCACAAGTTTGATTCATATAGAATCTCGCAAGTCACCTACCAAGAGCTTGTTTGATGCTGGCTCAAGCAGGATTTCCATCTTCATTGTGAATACATTAGTATCACTCGGATGTTCTGGCAAATATCACAATGATATTGCGTAGGACTCTTGATAACAGCTTGTGAACCTGATGATGTTCAACAAGTGTTTGAAATGGAATGTGTCCTAACGAGATTTTGATTGATCTCTTGGCTCTAGACTCGATTAGTGCATTTTGGTTTTAGTACTCGGAGGCTGGAGCATATTGCCACCTATTCAATATCAACAATCTCGGAGTGAGATGTCAATAGATAACGTGTGTATCTCCGTGACAAATGAGACAAGTTTCTGTTGAGAGAAACCCGAATGGCTGGGAAGGGTTGTGCATTGCATCACTGGGTCCATGATGTCGTTTTCAATGTCAGCAATCAACTTGTGATTCTGACAGCATATGTATTGACCCGGTTTCTGCCTTAAGTGTGTGGAGGGCTTCTTTGGCCTTTCATAAATAGCTTCTTTTAGTAAAAGTACTTATTTTTAGCTTCTTAACAACTTTTCTTTTTTAAGTTTTCAAAAATAAAAAAATTGCAAAAAGAGCAAGGCCTGGGACTCGAACCCACAACCTCCCTGTAACACCCCCATTTTCGGGACAGCACAGCGGAACATATATGGGTGTTACTTCCTAGCACAATCACACATAATTCATAAAGAACGACTCAAAAGAGACGTTATAATAACATTGGTCCCAAAATAACAAGTTTGAACAATATCCCATATTCAACATATGGTTAAACCATAGTACCATAAAAGTCACCCATCATAAGGTCAAGTTTCACAAAATACCAAATTGTAACGTAACATTAACGATGGGATATTTAAAAAATCAAACAAAACCTACGCAAGACCATCCTCGTGAGCCCAAGGTCATCCATCATCCTGATTACTTGAGATAAAACATGCTAAAAAGTCAACGAAACGTTGAGTGAATTCATAGAGTTTTCATAAACCATAATATGAACACAAGTTTTATTTTATACATCATCTTATAACATTGTGGATCAAACAAGTTATATAAATATTTGCACCGAGCTCATGACACCTCAAGCGTTAACATCAACCACATATGTAATAAATTACCATATGAAATAACAATTACTTTGCCCCCACACGAGGTATCATCGCTAATATACCTCATTTCTCTAATCACAAATCGTCCGTTCAAGGGTGTTCCCACAATGGATCCAAACCCCGGACGGGGGATGTCAGCCCCAATAGATCTATCAAATTGAATTACGTTCACTATCAAGCAATTAAGCGGTTCATGAAATTAGGGACTTTATGCGATAGGTACTCGTGCAAAATATAATTCAGGAACGGGTCCAGCATACCAAACAATCTTGTGTTCAATTTTAAAAACAAGCATGTATCTCCCTCGCGGGTTTTCAATAAAACAGTAAAAGTAAAGGCGAGGCTATGAACTCACCAAGTAAAGAAGAAACGAGAGCAAGCGAGAAATCGAGACCACAAGAAACTCCAAGAAATTATTCGGGACCTACATAATAAGTCGCGACATAATGTTATAAAGTATTCCAATACTTATACATAGTTATATAATAACTAGTTTATAAAAATGCAAAACATGTGCAACATTGAACCGAGATTTAACCAAGGTGTTTTTATCTCTAAATTAGATGTAGGACCTGTACATATACTCACTTAAAAGTCTACTAAGTATCGCTTATCCAATCTTAACTTTTACCAAGTGGTCGCACTTTTATTCTTCTAAAACTAGACGTAAAAGTCTACTTTTCTGGTTTGGGTCAGATTCATGAGAGCATTGCTCTCAAACCATTAAGGCTATGGAAGTGAGGCTTTCACCTCCAGAAAGCCCTTGGAGTCTACTTTCCAGAACATTAAGCCAATCATTCCAATTGTTTACCATTTAAGAGAAAAGTCCATTTTACTAACTGAAACTCAAAACAGAAAACTTGTTTTCCAGATTTTAGTCAACTTCATGCCATTGTATCTCTTAATCTATAAAAGGTACAAAAATGAGGCTTTCACCCCTGGAAAGCCACTTAAGTCTAGTTTTCAAAACATTTGGCCAATCAATCATACCATTCACCAATCCATGGGAAATGGATTTTTACTAACCGAAGGTCAAACCAGAAAGTTGGCTGAACTTCTATCCCTTACGGAAAAGTGCATAATTCTTAATCTAAAATAGCTATGAATGTGAGGCCAAGTGCTGGAGTCTTTATTATGTGTCTAGTACTGAGTCATGCATTAAAACCCAAACTTTTAGTTCAAAAATTTAGAGATTAACACGTTTTATATTCAAAGGTCCAGATTTGACCCATGATCGTAAATTGACCATAACTCCTTCATCCGGAGGAGTTGGTTGAGCATCCAATTTACCACATGATCCCCTAAGTGTCTATTTTCTAAATATCAAATAATCTCAGTAGGCACAAGCCAAAAATTTTGAGGAAATGGGGCGACAACCTGCTGTCCCCAAAACAGTCCCCAAAATCCTATTCTAAGTCAATCAAATACACATCCAAGTCCTCAATTGAGCCATCACAAGGCCAAAATACTTCAATGCAAACTATCCTATAACCATTATACCTCATATACACTAACTTACCAAGATCAATTATAAAAATTACTTGTATGATCATAAAAGTGAAAATCACTAACATGCACTCACTAGAAAATTAAAGCAATAAGTTAGGGTTTTCAAAGAAGGTTTACCACACAAAATAGAATGAAGAGAGTGATCAATCACAACACCTAAATGGTGTTGTGGGCTGCCGAATAACACAAGACCAAACCCCAAAGAAAACCCAACTTTTTCCTATTCCAATCTTGCTCACAAACTCTCCTAGTTCATCCCTTGTAGTTCTTGAAGCCTTCAATCAATTAAAGCCCTAAAAATCTTCAAGATCTTCAAAACTAATATTTTTACAAATCAATGCATGGTTGTTTTTATCATTGGGGAATGATTAGGGTTTATAATAATGTTGATTTAAGATGAAAAAGAGTAGATTTAATGGGGTTTTGAAGATCAATTGAGGGTTTTGGTGGGTTGGGCGTCGAAACAGGAAGAAGGAGAGGGAAGAAAAAAAAATTGTCTGTGTTTTTGGTTTCACAGTTATGTGTATGTCGAGTTATAAATAAAAGGGAGTAATGGACTTGGGTCTTGGGCCTAAATTAGCTAGTGGGTCAAGTTAATTGGATTAAAAGCAAGAGGGTTTATGGCTTGGGCTTATGGCCGGCTAAAGCAAGAGGGAGGAGTGGGTTTTGGCCCACTTCTTCCTAACTAATAATACTTATAAGTCTCGGGCCCTAAAACCTTTCTTAGTCCGACACTTTTTCCTAAAACGCAAAATTTAACTCGGTTGCACATGTAAACTTTTAAAAATAATATTTTATATAAAATATATTATAATTGGCATTCGAGGCCAAAATACAAAGTCGTTGATTTCTCGTTGCTCAAAGACGGTTAAATTTTTAACGCATAGCTCTTTTATTCAAATCCGACGATTTTCTCCAAAATCGACAAAATAATAAAATGAAAAATTTTCTATAATTCAGAAAATAATTATATAAGTCGAAATAAATAATGACCTTAAATTTGGGTTCTTACAGTTTTCCCTCCTTTAGGAAGCGACGTCTCGGCGCTTGTCTCGCCTTGACACGCGTCTTCTCGCAAAGAGATGAGGATACTTGCTCCTAAAGAAGTCCTCACGCTCCCATGTGAACTTCGGATCCTTCTGGCAATGCTAAAATAGGAGCACTACATAATTTATCCTTCAACAGCTGAAAGGCTTCCTCTTCTTCTTCGCCCCACTCGTACGCCTTATTCTTTTGAGTTAGCTTGGTAAGTGGATTGGCGATTAAAGAGAAACCATCGATGAATCTCTGATAGTAGCCAGCTAACCCTAAGAACTGCCTTACCTTGGTCGGAGACTTCGGAGCAGACCAACTCTGTATTGCTTCAATCTTTGCTGGGTCCACGTGAACACCCTGACTATTAATCACGTGACCGAGAAATTTCACAGAATCTAACCAAAATTCACATTTCGAAAACTTCGCATACAGCTTCTCCTTCTGAAGTAATTCCAGAATAATTCTTAAGTGTTCTTTATGCTCCTCCTTGTTCTTGGAATAAATAAGGATGTCGTCGATAAACACAATTACAAATTTGTCGAGGAACGGCCTACATACCCGATTCATCAAATCCATAAATACTGCGGGTGCATTTGTCAATCCAAACGGCATTACTTGAAATTCGTAGTGGCCATAACGAGTCCTGAATGCCGTGATTGGAATATCCTTTTCTCGAACACGAAGCTGGTGATAACCGGATCGCAAATCAATCTTCGAGTACACGCTCGAGCCTTGGAGTTGGTCAAATAGATCGTCGATCCTTGGGAGAGGATAACGATTCTTGATTGTCAATTTGTTTAGTTCACGATAGTCTATGCACATGCGAAACGATCCATCCTTCTTCTTTACAAACAATACCGGAGCTCCCCACGGTGATGAACTTGGTCGAATAAATCCTTTATCCGATAACTCTTGCAACTGCTTAGCCAATTCTTTCATTTCTGACGGTGCTAATCGATAAGGCGCACGTGCCACAGGAGCGGCTCCTGGAACCAATTCAATCACAAACTCCACTTGTCGAGACGGTGGGAGTCCTGGCAAGTCCTCGGGAAATACATCCGGGAATTCACAAATAACAGGCACATCCTCCAGACGTCTCTCTGCTGGTTCCTTTTCAACGACTTGAGCAACAAACAAATAACTTCCACGATCCACATACTTCTTGACTTTCATGCACGACACCACCTTCAATCGAGACACACCATCATCACCCTTCACTACCAATGTCCTCTTTTTAAGGGGCACGTGCACTTCCTTCTTCCCACACACAATGACAGCGTCATGCAAGACCAACCAATCCATTCCAATAATTACATCAAATGTTCCCAGTTCTATGGGCATAAGGTCAATATTGAATAGGTGGTTTACTAAGTTTAAAGCACAACCTCTTAGAATAGTATTGGTACTAACCACCCTTCCATCAGCCAATTCTACTTCATAGCTATGGTCTACTTTAACGGGTTCTATATCAATCAGATGACTAAAATTAACATTCACAAAACTTTTATCGGACCTCGAATCAAATAAGACTTTAGCATAACGGTTATTAAGTAAGAACATACCCGTTACCACATTTGGTCCTAAGTTCTGGTCACCATCTCTCAAAGCGTATGCTTGTCCACGGGCTCCACTTCCTCCTGGGTTGTTCTTCGCAGGACAATTAGCCTTAATGTGTCCTTTCTCCCCACACCCGTAGCATGTCACAATCGGTTGGGCGTTTGCACCAGTCGCTACCACCTTCGACCAACACTCTCTAGCTTTGTGACCAATTTTCCCACATTTATTGCACTTGATTGGACAGTTTCCATAATGTTGCATTCCGCACTTGTTACACTTCACGTTTTGCCCAGCTTCATTTGTGTTTTGGTTTCCAACATTTGTCATTGCTCTAACATTGCCATGCCTCTGATTGTTTTGGTTGTTTCGGTTACTCTTGTTCATCAATCTCTTCATCTGTGTCTGCCAGCTCAGATTTGCTCTGCGTGAAGTTTGAAACACCTTTCTCAGCGTTTTGGGTTTTACACTGAACATCCTTTTTCCTTGTGATACGTGGAGTCTTTAACCCGTTTTGGCTTTCTGCATTCCTTAGCATAATGACCAAATTCCTTGCAGTTAAAACACTGTATCCCAGACTGTTGCACTACTGGACCACCTACATTTTCCCTAGCCCCAACAACATTCACTGCCCTCTGATTCCCAAACTGTCCAGTCTGATTGTCATTCTTGTACCTTGGAGTAGTATCCACATTCTTGTTTCTGGTGTTTGAGGAAGTTCTGAGGTTGTTGTTGGTAGGTTTGTAGAGTTTCTTGAAGTACTTTGCAATGAGAGCCAAATTTTTCTGCATGTCTTTATCCTTCTGAGCTTGTTCAGGATCATTGTCTTCTTCAGAAGCTGACTCAGATGGTGGTGTGATTGGTTTGGCTATCTCTTTGCCTTTGTATCTTGTAGTTGCATGAGATCTGGTTGGAAGTGAAGCTTTTGATGTTGGTGCATATGATTTGTGAGACTTTGATGATTGATAATAAGGGTCTTGAAGTGTTTGAGCAGTAGCAACAAGTGCTAATGGGTTAGCATTCTTGGCCATTCTTTCAGCACGGAGTTCATTAACTTCCTTTTGGTATTGTTTCAGAATGTCAAATAGCTTATGGTATGAAACTTCATCCAACTTGTGTTGTTGCTTCACAATTGTGACAAATCTGGACCATTCTGGTTGAAGTTGCTGAAGAAATTGAACATTGACTTGCATCGTTGCAACTGTCAAATTGTTTCTGATCATTTCATTCATCATTTTGTAGAATTTGTGTAAGTAAGATCAATTGTTTTCTCCATATGAGAGGTGTGGAATTGACCAACTCCCAAAATAAGTTTGTCTTGACTTCTTGAATATTAGTGATTCACTTGTTGTAGCCTTTCGATGGCTTCCCACATTTTCATGAGCGTCTGTCTTTAGCATTCAAAGTTGAGTATATTTCATTCTCCAATTCCATGTCAAGATCAAATGAATCGCTTCTTTTTCTGAGTCCAAATGAGCTTTGTTCTCAGGAGTTTTTTCGTTAACAGTCTCGACTGTTGTTTGTTCGAATGCTGGAGAGTCCTCTGTAGCAGGATAGCTGGTGTTGTGACAAACGTTGGAGTGTAGGGGTCCTTTAAGAAGGCACTTCCGTAAGCATATCACCATTTGGTCTTGTTATCAATGTTCGTAAGATAACCGTGATCGCCATTGTGCATATGTCCTGGTGTCAAGCATTGGTGGACGATCCTTTTGACGCTGCCATTTATGTTGTTATGCATTTGAATGTCGGTTGTGGATGTTAAACTTGGACGTGTATGATGGATGATTAAAGAATTATGAAGTGAAAAATGATTGAAGGATCTTAAGTGTTATGAGGTGTTGATTGGATTGTGGTTTTAATTGAAAGTAATTTTTAATAAAAAAATTTCCACGGGATTTTACAGTCAAAGGATTTAAACCCGAGGATATTGAGTTCTTTTCGCGTCGGGGATTTTACAAATATCGAGAGAAAACCTTGAAAAGTTAATGGTTGTTGTTAAGTTTGTGATTATGTGTATTGATGTGATGTTTTGATTAAGCGGTGATTAATATATATTCCCAAATTCGGTCAAATACCACCTGATGCGCGGATCGACTTTAGTCAAAACGCAAGAGTTCTTGGTCAAAACGCAACACTTGATCAAAACGCAACACTTGATCAAAACGCAACAATTGATCAAAACGCAACGTGTCTACTCAAAACGCAACGTCTACTCAAAACGCAACGTCTACTCAAAACGCAACGTCTACTCAAAACGCAACGTGTCTACTCAAAACGCAACACTTCTTGGACACAAAACGCAATGGATAAAAAATTTGGGCAGAAAAGAGCTTAGTCGTTTTTTTTCCTATAAAAAGTTGTGTAAAAGGCCATTGTGCCATATGTAGTTTTATGTAGTTCATGTAGTTTTTAAGTTAGTTTTTACAAGTAGCATTTTAGTTTGAAGTTAAGTTTTTAAAAGTTTAAAGTTCTTTGTACTTGTGTTCATTTTAATGAAAATTCAGTGAAATTTTTACTTGTGTTCTAAGTGTTCTTAAAGCCTTTAATCTCTTTAGTTAAACCATCTTTACATTCTGTCATTTTAAAAACATTTTAAGAAAATACAAGACAAAAGCAAGGGTACTGTTGGATTGAAAAAGCTAAGGAAGAATGAGCTAACATGGATGGCTTATTGGGTTTTCAGCTTAGTTTAGCTTAATTATAAGCTGGGTAGGAAACTTAGAGCTAAATTAGGTTCAAAAGATCCTTTTTGACAAAAGGGTCAAAGGTACTTTTCTTTCAATTTTTGCTTATTTACTGTAGCAAATAAGCTTAATTGGCTTATTTTCACTGCTTTTGTGCTTATTAATGTTAATGCATGCTTAGGTTTGCTTTTAATTCCTTCATCTCATTTCATGGATTTGAGTTACAACTGTCATAATTAGTTACTACTGTCCTAGGTATTTTTATTTTTTTTAAAGTGCTTATTTGCTTTTCTTTTTGTCCTTTTACTGTCTTAAATAGCTTAAGTAGTGTTAGCATTTTAGAAAGTTCAGTTTAAGTCAATTTTTATAAGTTTTTAAGACAATTTCAAAAAATTATGAGGGGTGTTTGGGGAAACTGAAAAAGGTCAAAAAGGGTTTAAGTATGGGTTGATGTTCATCAACATAGATTTGTATCAGTTTTTCCGCATTTTTAAGCTGTTTTTAAAGTTTTTAGTTGGCAAATTTGTTTTGCAAAAGCTTTCACAGCCTTTGTGTAAACTGTGCTTTTTGAAAAACACCACAGTGCTTATTTAGTTTAAGCACTGGTGGTTTGAGTATAGTGTCAAAAAGTGTGGTTTAGGTGTGTCTTAAACTTGCTGTCAAATGCCTTTGGTCTTTGTCTTTGGTGAGTCAAATCCATAAGTTTTGCTTATAGCAGTTTTATAAGATCCATAAGCTCTTTTTCAAAATTTCAAACAAATTCCGCTAGTTTAAAAATGGTTTTAAGTAGTCAAAAAATTGGTGCACACTCCAAAAAGCTAGGGTTACCTAAATTGTTTTTCGTTATCTTTTTAATTTGAGCTTATTTGACAGCTTTTAACAAGCTGTCAAATAAGCCCCTAGTTTTAAGCTTTAATCTCCCCTGGTGCAAAGGGGAGATTTTAAGCTTCTTTTTCTTGGTTTTTAAGTGTGCTTAAGCCCAATCCCTTGGCTTATTTCAAGAGCCTATAAGCTCTTGTATAAGCCCCTTTAGTTTCAACTCTTAAAAAGCTTGTTTGATGGCTTATTTTTAAGCCCAAACTTGCCTTTTGACTGTTTTTAGCATAGATTAGTGTAGGGATTGCTTATTTTTACTTTTAGCATTTTCAGCTTATTTCATAAGCCCACTTGTGTTCTAAAATAGCTTATTTAGATAGATTAGCTAAGTTGTTTAGCTTTTGCCTTTTTCTTAGCTTATTTAAGTCCAATAGGTTAGCCCTTTTAGCCATTAAGCTTCTATTTAGTTTCTGTCATTAAGCCCCTTTTTCCCAGCTTATTTAGTTTTAGCTTTTACTTATTTTAGCTTATCTAGATTAGGTTTACTCCCTTTAGCTTATTTTAGTCCTAAGTCTAGCTTATTGTCGACCACAAGGCCAAATGACTTAAGCCATTTAGCCTTTAAGCCCTTTAAGCATTCTGTCATCCTTTAAGCTGATTTTTCAGCTTATTTAGGGCTTTTTACAAAAAGTCGTAGTTGACAAAGTTGTTAAGCCCCACGAGCTTAACAACTTTGCTTTTTTAAGTTTTCAAAAAAAAAAAGAGGGAAAGACAAGAGGTCCGGGTGAGCAAGACTCGAACCCGAGACCTCTCGATACATTCCCTCTTTTACACACACCCTCACCGCTGCGCCCTTGGGACTTTTCTGTTATAGTCCCAAGGGCAATTATACTTATACTTGTTTTCACCCCATAAGCTTATAAGCTGTGATCAGCTTATTCGGGGCTTATTTCTTAAGCAATTTTGTGTTTCTTATTTTTCCTAGGATTATTATAGTGTCTAATATTTTTTGTAAAAATTTCAGAATTTTTCGTAGCAGTTTACTATTTTTTATAATTTAATTTAGTTAAAACTTTTAAAAATTCATAAAAAATACAAAAATTATCAAAAAAATATTTTTCTTTTTTAGAAAATTTTATTTTGTCATATAGTTTGTAGGAAAAATTTAAAGTTTTTCGTAAAGTCATTTTTACAACTTTTCGTTTTTTTTAAAGAACGGGGTCCGAGTACGGTTTTTGTGTTGACTCGTTTTTGGGTCAAACGAACTCCGTTTTCGGTCTAGTCTTTTTCATTCTTCGTTATTTGTCCCGTAGAGTAGTTTAGAAGTGAAAATTTCTTCGTAGGGTTATTTTTAAAGATTTTAGGTTTTTCCCCCTTTGTTCGATTCGTCCGTTGCTCCGGTTTTAGCTTAATTTTAGTTTTTTTAGGATTTTCTTAAACGTTTTTATTCGTTATTGTTTGACTTTTCCACCCTCTCAATTCAATTCCTTCCTTCAAACTCAAATCTTCGACTGTACCGATCTTCCAGAACAGCCTCGTTGGGGAATTAACGACCCGGGAATAGTTTATACTGCTCCTGGCATCATTGATTGTTGATTTTTAGTTTTTCTACTATTATATATTTTATTATTTATTATATATATATAGTAAGAAAAGAAACAAAAATTCTTAATCAATTTTTGGCGCCGTTGCCGGGGAGGCTGTGATTCCGAAATCGTTGCTGTTGATTATCTGTGTTTGAATTTGTGCATACAATCTAAAAAAAAAAAAAAAAAAAAAACCCAAAAAGTACAAAAATATTTTCATTTTCTTTTTAGTATAATTATCATCTAAAAAACCAAAAAAAAAGAAAAAAAGAAAAAAAATATATAAAAACATTGTCTTTAATTTACAAATAAAATTCACAAATTGGTAAAAGCCAAAATATAATATTCTCAATCGAGGTATTATCATAATAACTTCCGGTAAACCTTTGTGGTTTCCAGCTCGAACAAAAGATTTAAAAACTTGCCTTCTGTGTCACTAGCGAGGTACGGTTCACCTTTAGAAAGATTAACAAACTCTAAGAGGGGTATAAGGCGGGTTGTTCCTAGGAACTACGACCCTAAAGGAAAAAGGTTTTTAATAGCTTCGCGCTTTCATATTCCTCCGCTCCGTTTTTCTTTTCGAAGAGTTACCGAGAAGCTTGTTGATTATTTGGCTTAAGTTGTCTTCTTCATTGTCCGTTATTAAAATAAATTGTGAATTTACTTTCGATAAACCAAAAAAAAAAACCAAAAAAAATTAGTGTAAATTTTCTTTCTTAGTGTATGCACACTCGTTCCCAAACTCGCATCCTTTCATATCTTACAACACCAGGCCCCACCTCCTGTTGTTGAACAGTTTAATCTTGAAGAACCATTTGAAAACCCTCCTCCTCCTCCACCTCCAATGGCTGATAACCGTACCATGGCTCAATTGCTCGAAGCACCCACCGAGGGTTACGAAGATGCAATTGTAGTCCCTGAAATCAATGCTAACTTTGAGTTGAAGCATGGTTTAATCAACCTCGTTCAAAACAAGCAGTTCTTCGACATGAAAAGCAAGAATCCTATGCCCACATACGTTATTTCAACAAGAATCACTCGCCGATGAAGTTCCGAATGTCCGAGTACGTCGGTAAAGCTTATGCTTTTCCCATTTTCCCTCGAGGGTGCAGCCCGGATTTGGCTAGAGAAAGAATATCCCCCTCGATCGAATTTCAGAACATGGGGATGATCTTGTTTCCAAATTCATCAAACAACTTTTTCCCTCCTTCCAAAACACCAAAATCTCGAAATGAAATACGAGATTTCAACGGAGATTTGATGCGAGTTTTACGAAAGCATGGGAGTAGATTTATGCTCTTCTTTGGCTTGTTCACAATTGGATTTCTGAATTGCTAACTTGATACATTGTACAATGGCTTGAATCTCTATCGACAAGATTCGTTAAATTCCGGCGGGTGGCAACTTTCTGACAAAAATGCCTGTGATTGCCCTAAGCATCATTGAAAGCAGTCAGTCCGTAATCATGCAACAAAACGTTGTTGCAAGTGAGTGTGGAGTCTTCACCCCCGGAATCTCTTCCGAAGTTGCTGAGCTTAAAAGAAATGTTGATAAGCTTTACTCCTTGACAAGAAAAATCAATCTCCCGCTCCTACTCCTGTCAAAGCGGTTGAGCAAAGTTGTGTTACTTGCGGTGGTGCTCATTCTTACCAAACTTGTCCAGCCACTTCTGGCAATGTTTATAGAGATAATATCCAAGAATATGTCTCTCAAGCAGCCCAGCTAATTTCCCACAAGGCACACGGTTATCGAGCCCGATTTCAAATCAAATTTTCGACCCCCGTTTTCCTCCTGTTCAAAACCATAAGGTGCAAATCAAGGAAATAATCTAACATCGTTAAACAAAAGAGGAATTTCAATCATGCTCCAGTTTACCAACCCCCGGTTTCAATCAAGGTCAAGTCTATGACCTCAGGTTGTTCAACCTCCTCTCTATTCAGCTTAGGTCTATCAAGCTCAGCTCCTCAAAATCAAGGCGTATCAAAGGAAGTATTTCCATGCTACGTAAAAGCTAATGATGCTGTGATGAGGAACATGCAAACTCAAGGTCAAAACATGCAAAATCAATTGACCAATCTCACAGACATGCTTTCCAAGTTTGTCGCTTCCAATACCGCCTCTACTTCGGGAACTCTCCCTAGTAACACCGTTACTAACCCGAAAGAGGATCTAAAAGGTATTACCACTCGAAGTGGTGTAGCTTACAAGGGACCACGATTTCCTTATTTACTTCCTCTTCTCCAAATTGATGGAACATTGATACGAGTCCAAAGGGACCCGATGCCAATCTACTAACGAACGGAAGCACAAAAGCGTCACCTCGGTGGTCCTTGTTGTCAATCATGAAATCAATCTCTTAGCTGCAAAATTACTCCAGTTAGTGCCTCAAGGCTAACCCAAAAGCATCAATTCCATTTCCTTAGAAGAAATGATGATACGTCTATGAGAAGCTAGCGACCAAATTGAGAAAATTCTATGAAATCTTTCGGGATTGAGTTTCGAAATTAAGCAATACGGAATATGCCTTGATGATCATTGCAAAATTCGCTTCGACTCTTAAAACCTTATATCGGACACAAGGAAAAGTTGAGTGAAATGGACTAGAACCCCTTGAACGAGAATTGCCCCTCCAACCGTATCTAAACAAGTTACCAAAGAAACTTGGAGACCCTGGCCGATTTCTCATTCCATGTGAATTTTCCGGGATTAATACATGCAACGCCTTGGCCGATCTTGGTGCAAGCATTAATCTTATGCCATATTCCGTCTGGAAAACTCTCTCTCTTTCCGAACTAACCCCGACTTGCATGACGCTTGAATTAGCGGACCGTTCAATCTCTGAACCAATCGGTATCGCTGAAGACGTCTATGTGACGGTGGGAAAGTTCCAATTTCCTGCAGATTTCGTAGTCGTCGATTTTGAGCCAGACCCCCGAGTACCCTTAATTCTCGGGAGGAGTTTCTTAAAGACCAGTCATGCATTGATAGATGTAAACGAAGGTGAAATAACCCTTCGTGTTGGCAGAGAGGCCATTACATTCAATCTGGACCAAACTTCGAGGTACACAGCTGACTATAATCATGTAACAGCAAACCGAATCGACGTGATTGAATTAGCTTGTGAAGAATACTCTCAAGAGGTTCTTGGTTTCTCAGATGTGATCTCGAGTGGCAATCCCACTCCTTACTACGATCCAATCGTCTCTACTTCTTCTCCAACCTTAACTCCATTCGGGGACAGTGACTTTCTCCTTTTCGAAGAAGCCGACTCTTTCCTTGCTTTAGAGGATGATCCAACTTCACCGGAAGTTGATCCAACTTATTATGACCCTGAAGGGGACATACTTCTCCTCGAAGCAATTCTAAACAGTGAACCACTCCCACCTCAAGGAAACTATTTTCCTGACAATCGAAAAGATCTTAAGATTTGTGAAGCAAATCATGAAAATTCTTCCGTCAATGAGCCCCCTGAGCTTGAACTCAAGGACTTGCCACCTCATTTGGAATATGCATTTTTGATAAGGTGCTATAAGTTACCCGTCATTATTGCCATAAAGACTTGAAAAATGAGGAAAAAGCAGTCTAATCGGGGTTCTCAAGTCCCACAGCGAGGCATCGCTTGGAAAACTTTCGATATCAAGGGTATCAACCAGGAGTTTTGTACACACAAATTCTCAATGGAATGAGGACTCACGAACCTAGGTTCAGCATCAAAGACGGTGTGACTCCTAAATCCACGACGTCATCAAGAAAGAAGTTGAAAAGCTTTCTTGACACCGGATTGATTTTTTTATTCCGATTCTCTGATAGTCCATGGGTAAGCCCCGGTGCTATTGTTGTACCAAAGAAGGGTGGCATGAATGTCGGAAAAATGAGGGAAAAATGATCTTATACTCGACTCGATTGGTCACAGGGTGGGAGAGATTGCATCGGACTACAGAGTTGAATGAAGTACCCGAAAGGGGACCATACTTTCCCACTTCCCTTCATGGATCAATAATGCTCGAATAGGACTCGCTGGGAACCAATTCTATTGTTTCCTCGATGGCGTTTTTTCGGGTTACTTTCAGATTCCATAGAACAGAAGGATTCAAGAAGACAACCTTTACTTGCCCATACGGAACCTTTGCTAGCGTCGCATGCTTTTGGCTATGCAATGCAACTGGGCACGTTCCAACGTGTATGATGGCAATCTTCCCCGACTTGATCGAGAAACCCATGGAGTGTTTATGGATGACTTTTCAGTCTTCGGGGATTCTTTCTCTACTTGCTAACCCACTTGGACAAAATGTATAAAACGGTGTGAAAAGACACCAATTTTGGGTCCTCAATGGGAGGAAAAGCCATTTCATGGGTAAAAGAAGGGCATTGTTTCTGGACACAAAATCTCTAATAGGAATGAGGGTCGGATCGAGCAAAAGTTGCGTTATCGCAAGTCCCTCACAACTACTGTAAAAGGTGTCGATAGTTTTCTTGGGAACGCCGGTTTTTACCGACGATTATACAAGACTTCTCAAGATAGCCCGCCAAAGGACCATTTGCTTGAAAAAGAGATCCATTTTTCTTTCAAGCGTGTATAGGAATCCTTAATACACTTAAAAGAAAATTGATGAGGCTCGATTTTGATTGTATTCCGAAACTGGGACTTGCCCTACGAATCATGCTGTGATGCAATGTGATTTTGCCAATTGGGGCAGTCCTAGGGAAACGAAAAGAAACAAGCTATTTTCAATAACACTCCACTATGCCAACAAAACCATGGTGAAGTCCAGCACACTACACTACGGACCGAAAAGAATTACTTGTGGTAGTGTTGCTTTTGAGTAATTTTTGGTCGTATCTTGTTTGTCTAAAAAGCTTGTGTACACGACATTCTGCTATAGATAGTATCTCTTCGCTAAGAAAGATGCTAAGCCAGATTAATGCGGCTGGACTCCTTTTGCTCCAAGAATTTGGATGTTATCATTCGGACAAAAAGGAGCTGAGAATCTGGCGCGATCATCTTTAAGACTTGAGGACCCTCATCAAGATAAACTCTGAGAACAAGGAATATCACGGCAAAATTTCCTCTCGAAAACTCGGGTATCGGTTTATGCTCTTTCGTTTGATAGTACCCCATGGTTTGAGACTTCGCAAACTAATGTCAGGGGAACTTCGTTGTAAGGGAATTGGGTCATCCTAACAGAAAAACAAGTTTTTCAAAGATGTCAAAACTATTTCTGGGTGACCCCTTCTAGTTCAAAATATGTGCGATCAAATGATTCGGGGTTTTGTGTGCCTGGTAAAGAAGCTCTCGACCTTCCGAAGATTGCACAAATGGTACACCGTGGGACATCACGGTGCTAACCTCACGCCGCAGAAAAGGTCTCTTGGAGGCCGGGATTCTTTTGGCCTTAATCTAGCAAGTTGTACACGAGTTGGTCAAAAATTATGACTCGTGCCAACGACAAGGAAAAATTTCACAAAGGGATGAAATGCCTCAAAATTCCATCCAAGTTTGTGAAATCTTTAACGTTTGGGGCATCGATTTCATGGACTTTCCCCATTTCAAAGCACAAATACATTACTTGTGCTATCGCCTATCTGTCAAAATATGGGTTGAAAGCAAGGCGAACTCCCCACCAACGACGCCCGAGTAGTTTGCAAATTCCTTAAATCTCTCTTTGCCAGATTTGGTGCTCCCCGTGCCATCATCAGTGATCGTGGAACACATTTTTGCAATGACCAGTTTGCAAAGGTCATGCTTAAATATGGAGTCACTCATCGTCTCTCCACCGCGTATCATCCCCAGACAAGTGGGCAGGTTGAAGTATCAAATCGTGGTTTAAAAAGAATTCTTGAAAGGACAGTGGAGCGAAATAAACCGTTGCTCTTGGTCGGACAACAAGCTAGATGACGCTCTCTTGGGCCCTTCCGTACAGCATACCAAAACACCATACGGGTGTACTTCCATACATCTGCTTGTATATGGAAAGGCATGTCATCTACCGATTGAGTTGGAGCACAAAGCTTACTGGGCCCTTAAAAATGCAAACTTCGATCTCCAAACAGCGGGTGATCAACGCAAAGTTCAGCTCAATGAATTAAGTGAACTGCGTGATCAAGCCTATGAAAATTCCTTGATCTACAAAGAGAAAACTAAGAGAATTCATGACGCAAAGATCAAAAACCGCGTTTTCAACGTCGGTGATCAAGTCCTCCTCTTTAACTCAAGATTGAAAAATTTTCTCTGGCAATTGAAATCCGTTGGTCAGGACATTCACCATTTGTTAATCCTTTCCGTATGGTGCACGTTGAGTTATCTCAGACTTGGGCCAAACCTTCAAAGTAAATGGTCATCGTCTCAAGCACTACTTTGGAGGTGATATCTCTCGCAATGGATATCCTGACCTCCAATCATTCCCTCTAAGGACAACTGACATTCGGGAATTGGGTTCAGCTTCGTTGACCTAAACAAGGCTTCGGGGAGGGCCCATGCTTATCTTAGTTTTTCAGTATGCTAGTCTATGAATAAGTGTTTAATTGTTGTGAGGAGGCTTGCCTCTTTCCTTTTCCGTGTTTTGTGTTTTGTGCTGTATTGTCAGGATGGTGGACTTTTTTGAAGTCTCTCGTGTTATTTGTCTTTGCTCACAAGAGCTTACAATCCTAGCTTTATTTGGGATTCCCATATCCTAATTTATCGGACTAACGTTTATCTTTAAGCATACTTCATAAACGGCTTAGGATTTACGTAGAAACCCTTCGTAAAACATCGAGGACGATGTTCATTTCTAGTATGGGGGGGATCTTTGATTTGATTTTTGCCTGCAGCTTCTGTTGTTATCAACGTATCCCGTTTATATTTTTTTTTTTTCCACTAAAATTTCAAAAAAAATGAAAAAATTCTACAAAATTTTCAAAAAAAAAATAAGTGTTTTTTGTCACAATTTTGGACTTTCCTGTTGTGGGTAGCAATAATCGAATAAAATTTTTTTGACCGGACCGGCGTGTTGTGCTTAGTTGTTCTTACTTTAGTACTAAGCGTTGCGCACTATCGCCGAAGAATGAAAAATGATAGTGTTAAGTATGAATTGGATGCTAAACAAGGATTATTTGGAAATCTTAAGAGCTCATGTGTGTAATCTGTCGCTTTTTCTCCCATAAGATTCTAACCTGACTAATATACGTGCTACTTTTGGAAATTAAACTTAAATCAATAATTTTTATAGTATATAGCAAAAACTTTAGACTTAGTTCAAATTTATACTTGAATTTTTCAAAAAGACGTTTTCCCAATATAAGTTAAAAAAAATGATGAAAAATGCAAAAATATAAACTGTGGGTTGATAAAAGTTTGCTGTATCTTGCCGGCTCACAACCGATGTTACAGCCTTCTAAAGAAAACCCATAGTAAGAATAATTATCCGAGGCTGATAAAAGTTTGCTGCATCTTGCCGGCTCACAACCGATGTTGCAGCCTTCTAAAAGGTCGAAGATTACAATTGCGTAAATAGTTAATGTTAAGTGTAAATAAAAGATCTCTTTTTGTTAAACTCGAATATGCTTTTGAACTTTGGCTATTATATTTTATAAGCTATGTGCTTACAGAAAACCTGAGAGTTTTTGAAACCTAAGGTCCGTGAGTCCCGATACTAGTCTCTGTGGGGTGTCAAAAGCCTGGTCACTTAACCGCAAGGTTGGGATGTGCCGAGACGAAAGTCGCTACATGGGATGATCTCGCCTTTAAACTCATTATTCTCGGGTGGAACGTGAAACATAGAATATTGCAAACATTGATCCATGGTTGAAATTCAAAATAGCACACACACATTAAAGATGTAAATTGTCGGGAGTGAAAAGTTTACAAATTGCAAATATGAGTAGTGTTAGCATCTTAACTCATAATTAACAGTGATTTCGTTTTAAGCTTGGTTTGGATAATGGTGAAAAAGACTCAGGAACGATGAAACTTATCCTTTTTTGAGGCATTCTCGAATCGAAATGCATCTTGTTCTATAATCCCTCAAAGTTATTAAATAACGAAAGTCAAAACGTTCTAGAAAAATGAAAAATACAAAAAGATGACGTAGCATAGGTGTAACAATATATAAAAATTAGTTCAGGGGGGATTTTCAAAACTCTTGAGTCTTTAATTTCCTCGCTATGAACACTTAGGCTACTTTTCAAGTTATAGGCGGGTGTGTTAGAGATTCTTCGTTTTCCAAATGCTTACTTCATAGATTGGTGAGGAAGGCAATAACTTCGTATGGGGGATTTTGGTATGTGTTAATTACACATACCTTTTACCTTTTAAAAACGAAGCTAAAAAATAACAAAAAACGGGACTAAAATGCCAAAATATACGCTTGTTTTGGCTAATTGTATTGTGCAAAGGAAACGGATAATTAAAGAAAAGAACGAAAAACGAAAGCCAAATCGCAAAAACGGACTCGAAAGGAAAAGGAAGGAAAAGACAAAGCAGGTCACCCAAAAGTCACCAAGTCCAACCCTTAAGCCAAAAAGTCAACAAGTCAAGAAATAAAAGTTTGAGGGTTAAAATTGCTAAAACCCTAAACTTTTATTTAAACAAGAAAAGAGAAAAAAGAAGACAAGGGGCCAAACTGCCATTTTTGGGAAAGTTATACCACGAGGGCCAAAGCTGCCAAGTCTCATAAGTTTTTTCCACCAAGGACTGTTCATGCAATTAGTATAATAACGTTTGGGGACTTAACTTGCCAAGTCCCCAAAGTTATATAACAACAAGGACGATGGATGCAAAGATATATATATCTTTGAGGGATCAAAACTGACAAACCCCCAAACTTCAAACCTATACGTTTTTAAAACACTGTATATCGTCCCAACTTGTTCCCGCCCAAATCCTGTAGCCCCACAAGAGGTCTCTTTCAACCTCGGTTGACCCTCCATAACATGCCAAACCTATCCAAATCCTTAAACCCCACAACCCACATGGGATTGCCATGTTGGCCTTTCCTAGCTGTAAGATTGTCAAGTTGGCAATCCCACAACTCCCCAAGACTTATTTCGACGGGTTTGATGATCCGAACAAACACCAAGGCAAAATGGAGGGCCAGGATTTGCTTGACTTTGCACTCTCACAACAAACACAACTCACTTGTTGTGTCTACAAAGAAACACAAGTGAAAGAAGACAAGAAAGAGAAGACTAGTCGTATTTTTCCTATATAAATGAATGTAAGCCATTGTGGCTGTTATGTAGTTTTTAGTCAGTTTTTATGTAGTTTTGAAGTTAGTTAACAAGTAGTTTTTTAAGTTTTTACAAGTAGTTTTTAAGTTAAGTGTTTTTTTTCAGTTTGTACTTGTACTTCATTTGAATGAAATTGAGATAAGTTTGTTTTACTCATGTTCTAAGTCTCAATTATCTTTTTAAAGTTTTTAATCTTTTCATTTAAACCATCTTTACATTCTGTTATTTTAAAAAAAATATTTTAAGAAAATACTTAAAGAGCAAGGTATGTTGGAAAAAGCAAGGAAGAATGAGCTAACATGGATGGCTTATTGGGTTTTCAGCTTAGTTAAGCTTAATTATAAGCTGGGTAGGGAGTTAGAGCTTAATTAGGTTCAAAAGATCCTTTTTGACAAAAGGATCAAAGGTACTTTTCTTTCAATTTTTGCTTATTTACTGTAGCAAATAAGCTTAATTGGCTTATTTTCACTGTTCTTGTGCTTATTAATGTTAATTCATGCTTAAGTTTGCTTTTAAATGCCTTTCATCTCATTTTCATGGAATTTTAGTTAAAACTGTCATAATTAGTTAATACTGTCCCTAGCTTATTTTCATTTTTAAAGTGCTTATTTGCTTTTCTTTTTGTCCTTTTACTGTCTTAAATAGCTTAAGTAGGGTTGGTGTTTTAAAAAATTCAGTTTAAGTCAATTTTCATAAGTTTTTAAGACAATTTCAAAAATTAAGGGGGTGTTTGGGATAACTTGAAAAACGGGTCAAAAGGGTTTAAGTATGGGTTGATGTCATCAAAATAGATTTAGTATAAGTTTTTAAGCATTTTTAAGCTGTTTTTAAAAGTTTTTTAGTTTGCAATTTGTTTTTCAAAAGCTTTTCAAGCCATTGTGTAAACTGTGATTTTTGAAAAACACCACAAGTGCTTATTTAGTTAAGCACTTGTGAGTTTGAGTTTAAGTGTCAAAAAGTGTGAGTTTAGTGTGTCTTAAACATGCTGTCAAATACCTTTGGTCTTTTGACTTTGGTGAGTCAAATCCACTAAGTTTGCTTATAGCAGTTTTAAAAGATCCATAAGCTCTTTTTCATTCAACAAATTCAGCTAGTTAAAATGGTTTTTAAAAGTCAAAAATTGGTGCACAACTCCAAAAGCTAGGGTACTAAATCTGTTTTAGCTTATCTTTTTAATTTGAGCTTATTTGACAGCTTTTAACAAGCTGTCAAATAAGCCCCTAGTTCTAAGCTTTAATCTCCCCTGGTGCAAAGGGGAGATTTTAAGCTTCTTTTTCTTAGCTTTTAAGTGTTCTAAAGCCCAATTTCTTGGCTTATCTTGAGAGCTTATAAGCTCTTATATAAGCCCCTTAAGTTTCAGCCCTTAAGAAGCTTATTTGATAGCTTAATTTTAAGCCTCAACTTGCCCTTTGACTGTTTTTGCTCAAGTAGTGTAGGGATTGCTTATTTTTACTTTTAGCTTATTCAGCTTATTTCATAAGCTCACTTATGTTCTAAATAGCTTATTTAGATAGATTAGTTAGTTGTTAAGCTTATTTGCCTTTTTCTTAGCTTATTTAAGTCCAATAGCTTATGCATTTTAGCATTTAGCTTGTTTTTAGCTTTTAAGCTCATTAGTGCTTATTAGGTTAGCTTAGGACCCCTTTTAGCTTTCTTGTCCTAGTTTAGCTTATTTGTCCCAAATGTCCAATGACTTAGCTTTTTCTAGCCTTTAAGCCCATTTTAAGCATTCTGTTTTTAGCTTATTGCGACCACAAGGTGTTCCAAAAGGACTTAGCCCGATTAGCCTTTAAGCCGCAATATAGAGCTACTTAGATACTTTAAGCTTATTTTTAAGCTTATTAACAGCTTTTTACAAAAAGTCATAGTTGACAAAGTTGTTAAGCCTCACGAGCTTAACAACTTTGCTTTTTTGAGTTTTCGAAAAAAAAAAGAGGGAAAGACAAGAGGTCCGGGTGAGCAAGACTCGAACCCGTGACCTCTCGATACGATCCCCCTTTTAACACACACCCTCACCGCTGCGCCCTTGGGACTTTTCTGTTAGAGTCCCAAGGGCAATTGTATTTATATACATTTTGTTCCCAAACAGCTTATAAGCTGTATAAGCTTATTCGGGGCTTATTTCTTAAGCAATTTTTTTGTTTCTCATTTTTCTTAGGATTGTTTTAGTGTCTAATATTTTTTGTAAAAATTTCAGAATTTTTCGTAATCATTTACTATTTTTTATAATTTAATTTAGTTTAAAGTTTTAAAAATTCATAAAAAATACAAAAATTATCAAAAAAATATTTTTCTTTTTTAGAAAATTTTATTTTGTCATATAGTTTTTGTAGGAAAAATTTTAAAAGTTACCGTAGGTCATTTTTACAACTTTTGCACTTTTAAAGAACGGGGTCCCGGGTACGGTTTTTGTGATGACACGATTTGGTCAAACGAACTAACCGTTCGACTAGTCTTTTTCATTCTTCGTTATTTGTCCCGTAGATAGTTTAGAAATTAAATATTTCTTCCGTATAGTTTATTTTTAAGATTTTAGGTTTTTTCCTCCCATCTTTTGTTCGGGATTCGTGCTCCCGTTTTTCAGCTTAATTTAGTAATTTTTAGGATTTTCTTAAACGTTTTAGTTTGTTATTATCTAATTTGACTTTTTCAATCTCTCAAATCAATTCCTTCCTTCAAACTCAAATCTTCGACTGTATCGATTTTCCATTCCAGCCTCGTTGGGGATAAACGACCCGGGAACATTCTATACTACTTCTCGGTTTCATTGATTGTTGTTTTTAGATTATATATATTTTATATTTTATTATATATTATATATATATAGTGTAAAATCGACCAATCAATGCACAAGATACTAAAGTATATGTACAAGAAATATAACATCTCATTTGAAATATAAAATCCCTTTAAGTCAAAGTACAAGTCTCTAAAAGCTCAATGTACAAGTCATTAAGCTCAAACCCTAAAATAGCCGTTTTACCTTCGTTTTCATCCTCATTTCTTCACTATCACTTATGTTCAAGCTACTATACTCATTTTACAATATATGAACCCTAATTATACCATTCATAAGCTTTCATACCTCTTTTTGCATTCAAAACCCTAATTCAAAACCCTAAACCCTAAAACCAAGCTAGTTTCTAAATCATGACCCGTTTCTTGATTTTTACCCATTGTAAACCTCAAACAACTCTTAAATAAGTTATAATAACATGAATTACAACATCCTAAATCATATTCCATCATCATGTCATCATTCTACCTCAATTATCCAAGAAACGAATCCAGAAAACCCTAATTGTGATTTTGACCCGTTTACTCATTTTTAGACCATCTCATTCTCAAGTAAGCAACCAAGAGCCATTGTAAACCCATAAAATGAGGTTACAAACCTTTGTATATCATTAACCATCCTTGCTTCAACAATGTATGAGAATTACAAAGCTAGAAAACCCTAAAAGTATTATATGAACTCTAATTCCAAGCTACAGCTTATTCTTCATATCAAGCCTATTTAACTTTAAACCAACACCAAAACTTCAATGATGATCGACTTTTATATAAGCCCTAGATTTGAATTCTATCATCCTACATCAATGTATACATAATGTTAAAACACAGAAGTCAAGAAACCCTAAACTCCCATTCTATCAAACCCGTGGACCGATCAAATTTTATTTTCTCAATTCTAATTCTGGTCTTAACCAAACCAATTGCTAATCTTGTGCTAATCCTCATATATAAGACCTAGGCTACTTAATAAACTATCCTTAAATCATTTATACAAGAAATAAAGACTTGAAAACTCTGTGAAACCCTAGTCGACACCCAACAAAATAGCGCCGACTACTTTCACACCATCAATTTTTGAACCCCAATTCAAACCATGTCCAAGTGCAAATAACTTATGTAACCTCTTCTAGATACCCTCAAGCATGCTTATTCACCTGCATAGAAAAATCCATCCTATGGTCAAATAAATGAGAGCACACTGCCCTCCTCTTTATGCTACTACTTCCAGCCAGCGGTACAGCAATGAAGGAGCAACCAACTTATCAAAGCTATTTCCTAGACTTACAACACTTCGATCTTCTAGCTTTCTACACATCATAAAACCCTACTACCTACTATCTAGCAAGACCATGTACACATAACCTTTTCTTTCTTACTCCTTATACCATCAATGGGTATAAATAGAGATATAGAAGCAATAGAAATAGCAAGATGTGTGTAAGCAATAACGGCAAATAAAAAATAAAAAATAGTAAAAATATTCAACCGACCAACGAAACGATCAATCACTATGGGTATTAGCCACTCCCTTCCATAAAATAATGTAAATGCGTCAATTCAAAAAGATAGTAATCTACATTGCATATAATTGTCAAAAAACCGCCAACTCCATGATACCCAGTAACCAAATTGAATACAAACCTATGTTAGACTTGAACATGTATATATATTTGTGGCTTGTGTTGTTTTGATGTATGCTTGTTGCTAGTTGTAGCCAAGAACACCTCAAAGGTAATGCTCTTGACTCATGGTTCCTCGTCTTGGAACAAGGGGAGCAACGATCTAGGGGGAGCATGTGTCAAGATATCAACCTTTTAGTTAAAAACCAAGATCTTGCTTTTTGGATTTGACAAAAGGGGGAGAAGGAAAGCAAAGAGCAAGAGCTTACCAGAGAAATGATAAGCTACTAAAGCTCAATGAAGACCATGTTCAAGCTTCACCAAATTACAAGGCCAAGATCAAGACGCAAGCTACATCAACTATCACACACCCAAAATATGGCGCAACAGAATAGGAAACATGGGGCATGACTTCGTAAATATCTCAAACATAAAGTACAAGAGAACAACCACTAAATGGACGTTTTAAAAACAATACATCGTTGAATTTACAAAAATGAATAAGTTTTACATAATCAAAAATAATCAGAGTTAAGACGGAATTCAATGATGCTCATAACATCAATGATTAATTTAATAAAAGTTTCATGAAGTAAAGCCATGATGCATGCTGACTCCGAATGCACTTCAATTAATCCTTACAAGATTAGGTACCTGAGATAAACATGAATAAAAGTCAACAATAATGTTGGTGAGTTCATAGGTTTAAGTAAAACGTTAAGTATGGACCGCAAGTTTTAGTGTAGAGTGACTAATGTAACACATACAATAACACCAAAAGGTATTTACGGTGGTACTAAATTAAGATACCAAAGCTAACAACATAATGCACCAAATATATGCCAAGTAAAGTATCTCCGTAGGTGTCTAGATCACCAAAAATTCCGACATGGTATATGTTTGTAGGGGGGGGGGAAGAATTATGGGACCCAACGAAACAAGTAAGGCTACTTACCCGGAACGGGGTAGAGAATATTATTGCTAATCCCAGAAAGATCTAGTCTACAATACTCACATCCTACAACACGTAAATACAGTTTCAAAACATTGGCAATAGTTAAAACACTCCCTGTGTTTACAGTTCATTTTACGACAAACATTTATTTACACTAATAATTTTTAAGTCTCATAACGCCATTTGCTTTTAATTTTAATCGTTAAGTTAAATCGCGTAAACTACAAATTATCATTCAACGTAAACGGGCATAAAAAATTAAAGGTTTTCGTCAAGCAGGTGTTAGATAATTATTTGGAGGATAATTATTTGACTTTGCACATTTTATTTTTATTGGTTACGTAAAGTGTTTACGTTTCGCGATAAAATACATTTTGGCATTCACAGAACCACCAAAACTTATCTACGCTTCAACAAATACCCGTTATTATACCCAATACCCAAAGTTTTATAAAACTTCACCTATGTTTATCATTGTAGCCGAATATTGCTTATAAGAACCAAACCAAAACCAAATTCTACAAGTATCCACTTCTACCCTTAAACTATAAATTTAAAACTACAAGTAATACAAGATTTTCAACTCAAAATATCTAAGACTCACCTAGCCATCTCCCTCCCCCAATTTTCAGGGTTAATCTACACCAAAGGGGACCAAGAGCACACAAACACATAACCAAGTACTTGTACAAACACTAGGACTCATTATAACTTAGACCATGACTAGTTATCTTGACCAAAAATTCTCCTTTTTCTGCTCTTTGTGTCCACCATCCCCCCCTGGTTCTTCTATTCTTGACTTCCAATAGCATATTCGACTTACTACTTGTATATATAGAGACTTACACTTGTAGATAAAACACACATCTATTTCCTTAAGCAAAACCAACACAAACTCTCTTTAGTGCTCTCCCTACCCACGGCTCACATACAAACATAAACAAACATCCATATAATTTTTCCTAGCAAGTATTAAAGTGTTCTAACATCATATCTAAGATATACTAAGGTGTATTGAAGGCTTTGTTTAGCATTTACAAGGGTTTAATCAAGAAGGGTTTAAGATTAGGGTTCTTGGAAAGTAAGGATATTTTTAGTCTTGGAAGCTTGGTTTTGAATTCTAAACAAGTATTTAGAACATGTTACTCTTCATTACTACTTCATGCTTAAGGTCATCTAAAAATCCTACCCATCTTACTTTTGTGATTTTTATGTGTAAATAACTGTCTAAAAAGTAATAACACCATCTAGAATACATATTAGTTTTAAAATTATTTTTTAACTCTGATCATAGGTTTGAAATATTTTTTTCATATGTTATATTGAAGTTAAAACCGTTGGATACGAAGTATGTTACATTATCCAAGTAATGGATTTAGTTTTATAAAAGTATATATAAATTAATTGTTTAAAAGTTTACTTATTAAGTTTATAAGTAAAAGAAATGAAAAGACTTGATATTCTTGGACAAATGATGGACTAGAGGACATCATTATAAGGACTTATATAGAAAGTGTTATGTAGAAGACTGTAAACAATTTAACAAGCTAAAATATGTATAAAAAACAATTTTTTACAAACACTTTTAAACCAAATGATCAAAAGTGGTGAATGTTTTAATACAAATTTTAATAATGTATATTTTAAATATTTAATAAAAAAACAACATGTCAAAGACGATCGTAGGCAACAGTAGACTCTAAAATTCTGGAGCAATAACGAAGAAATACGCCATTAGCAAGTTACGAAAATTTTATATATAATATATATATATAAATAGATAATATATACTATATATAATAAATATATAATATATAAATATATATTATATATATATATAAAGTGATTTTATAAAAGTAATTTTATAAAAATAAGCTACCATTCATTTCAAAAACTTTTTTGGAAAATATCTTACTTAGATAGAGCTTTTAATTATGAAGGCGTGCTCGAAAGAATCTCTAAAATCAGAGTTAAAACGAATAAGATATGACTTTTACGATATTACAATAATTAAATTTATAAAAATAATTTTATAAAGTGCATGAACATAACATAACACTGTTCATACACATAGAGTTTTACAAAATATTAAAATGTAATACTTTGATATATCTTTTTAATACAAAAGCGTGGACATAAAGAACGTACAAAACAGACTTAAAACGAGAAAGTTACCACTAATTAATACTTGTGCACTATTACTTGACGGTAATAGTTGGTGGTTCGTTTTTAATAAAAAACTTTGCGAAACATTTTAGAATCACTTAAATAATATTTATACATATTTTAAACTTAATAATATTATTTATATGTACAGGCGAATTGAAAACTAATTTATACGATTAATACGCGAAGCAAATACAAGGATTATATTATACAAAAGCGATTTAAATATTATTTCACTACAATAAGAATGGAGATGTAGCTAAATAGAATTATATCCGGTATTATTAAGTGTTATTCCAAAGTATTCGTACTCATACGACCTATAACTAATAAAGTTGCATTCGACACTTACGTACAGCCTTTTTTATTTTGGACGTTTACATTGTTGATTCATTCACTCGAGTGAGTTCATAGCCCCACTTTATACTTATAATGATAACAAGTTTTGGGGTGAGAAATGGCGATTTGTTTTTTAACAATGGACACAAGTTGAACATAATACATTATGATTATATGTTTGCCTAAGTAGCGATACCCATTGACCCGATTATCATCAAACTGTCATTTACTGAGTTAAGCTTAATGAATAAATAGATCTATTTGTGATTGACATCGCCCATCGTGTGATAGCACTCCCACCTTTGCCGGCTTGCCAGAAAACAACAGAGACGTATACCCATTCGGATATAGGATGTTGCGGGTTAGAACATCATCAAGGGCCAATGTAGCAATTTATATTAGCAATCTCATGACATTATCCAAGCTTCAGTTGTACCATGATGCTTAGGGAAACGTAATTACATTTTTGTGATGTTTGCATTTGTTGCATTATCATACACTTGGAAAATCTTGTGGTCCTACATTATACATTAATACAACCTAGGAATTCACCAGAACATATTGTTGACCGATTTAAAGTGCATGTTTTCTCAGGAGGTTCAATTAGGTCCAATACAAGTGATACCGTTTGTGGTATATATTTAGAAGTCATTGACATTAAAGATTTGTTCGCATTATCAATTGAGGAAATATTTGTTATGTGCTAGAATCTTTATCTTTTGAACAATGAACAAGTGAAGCTATGGGCTTTTGTAACAAACAATTTGTTTAAATCCAATGTATCAGTTTTATGACTCTTTTTAAGGTCGTTCTCATATATAATCATGTGCTATAATCTATTGAAGTAACGCTCCATGACCCCATATTTTCACTGCGACCGCAAATTTGGGTGATGTTACAGATTGTAACTAGAACCAAGTTTATAAAGAACCGAGTCAAATGTTTATATACTTGACTATACCCATTTACAACATTGCAATCCATACAACAGGGGTATTCACGAACATACATAACATTTGGTTGCAATTAGTTTGAGTTAGACTAGAATTCATATCATAATGATATAAACGTGTTTATAATATTTATTATGTATATTACGATAAGAGTCTTATATTAATACTTATATAAACTACTTTTTATTGTTACAGATTTTGTCATGTCGGATTCAGAGCATTCCACAATCTCCTACACGTTGATATCCAGCGACTACAAGGAGCCATCAGACGTAGGCTCTCCTAGAGTTGTGGTCTACGGATATGACGGACTACCGATGCACCCACCATCTCCTGATTATGTGCTTGATCTTGAGCACCCACCTTCACCTGTATATGTAGCATATGTTCCGGAGCTCGCATACCCAGAGTTTATGCCACCTAAGGATGACGTGTTTCTAGCTAAGGAGCAGCTACTGCCTGCTACTGTCTCACCCACTACTGATTCACCAGGTTATATTACTAAGTCTGATCTTGAAGATGGTCCAAAAGAGGAGGATGATGAGGATCCTGAGGAGGATCCAGTTGATTATCCCGTTGATAGAGATGATGATGATGAGGAGGAGGAGGAGTCCTCCAGAGACGATGTTGATGACGAGGAGGAGGACGAGGGCAAGGATGAGGAGGAGGAGGAGGAGAACCTAGCTTCGGCCGACTCCGTCCCACCACCTTAGATTGGTACCTGTAGGGCACGGATGACCGTTTGACCACAACCTCCTATGGCACCATCTACTGAGGCACTGATTGCTGCAGTTTCCGCTACATTACCATTACCATCACCACTTACATCATACTCATCACCACTTCCTCAAATACCCTCACCACCATTTCATGTACCATCACCACCTACTACTAGCCCTACTTATACTAAGGCATCTTTGGGCTACAAGGCAACCGGGATCCGGTTGAGGACTTCATCATCACCACTATTACCTTTATCCTCACCACTACCAATACCACCACCTATCATACTTCCACGCACTAGGGCATCTATGGTCATGACGAGAGCTGCCGCACCATCCACTTACTGTTTAGCACCACCATCGAGGACACCACCATCAAGGACACCACCACTTTTACCTGTACCATTACCTACATCATCACCACCTTTGCTTCTACCCTCTACTGACTGTAGAGATGATATTCCCGAGGTTATGTTACTACCAAGGAAGAGGTTGTGCATTGCTCCCGGTCCCAGATATGAGATCAGGGAGAGCTCAACTGCACCCTACGCTAAGCCTATAGAGTCTTTAGAGAATGAATAATGGATTTGGTCGGCATACCTTTTGGATGCTGAGATTAGACATGACCTGCATAGGGAGATAGGTTACAGGATTACTGACGTTTGGGAGGATCTAGATGAGATTGCAAAGGAGATACCAGCGACTGATGTAGCAGAGTTGGGTCAGAGGATGACAAATTTTGTCACTATTGTTAGAGAGGATACTGATGAGATCTATGTGAGGCTTGACGATGCATAGGATGATAGATCATTGATGACGGTTCAGCTCAACTAAGTCTACGTAAGATAGAACCGCACCTATGCTTGCCGGCTAGGACTTATGGAAAGTGAGGCCAGAGCTCTCGTGAGGGCTGGTACAGTCTAATGGATGCTAGTTATACGGCATGTATTCTGAGGTAAGAGCAAGGCCTAACGGTTTATGCGAATAACAGACAAAGATTAAAGGATTTACGGTGCATCAAACCGCAGATTACAGGCACAGCTCGTAGAGGAGGCACTGACACTGGCTAGAGGACTGCTGACACAGAAGGCAGCACTATAGAGTCAGCGAGATCTGCTAGAGATCCCAGCACATCCTGCTTGTACCGAGGATGCTGTAAGTATTACTTAGAACTGGTTATGTCTTAGCTATTTTGTATAGCCTACTAAGTATTACGGGTAACTCCCGGCTAGTAAGACTCTAGGTTTTATTTTCATCTTGTAACCTAATGGTAGTGATCCTTTTGTAACTGAACCGGTCATGTATGTTTTCCAGATTATATATAGAATGGATGTATTATGTCATGTTATGAATTGAATTTATATGATGAAAGAATGGCGCTTAGCTACACCATTTGTTAATTTCAATTTAGAGTTGCAAATTATCAATTGTGTGATGTTTTTTTTTTGGGGATCTTACATTATTATTGTGTATATGTCATGTCCTCGTTATGATGTATGAAAACTAACGTATATAATATTTTCTGTAATTTGAAGAAAATGCCCGTCCAATCAAAAGCACCCAGAATCAAACCACCCCTGCCCACTCTGATCCAATACCCACCCCCTCAAAATGACTGATGCATGCTATCAGGGCACGATATCCTAGCGTGGCTGATTCTTATGGCTGGTAAAGAAATTTAAAGAAACACTAACCACCAGGCAATGGAAGACAAGGGTTTTTAGAAGTGGTATTTAAACAAAGACCTTTTCGCCCTACACATGAGTTCACTATACACTAACTTCTCAAATGTCAACTCAAGAACATTAGTGTACTAAGGGATGTTGGTCTAACAACAATGTTTTGAGAAGCATAGAGACTGACTTCAATATCAGTGAACATGTTCAGTCGAGAACCAAGTTAAGTTTCTACATTGCACCTTCATGGTGATATCAAAAACATGGAGAAATTCCCATGTTGCACGACAGTTGGTCAGGAAGCCGCACACAAACGAATCGAGTCGGCATGCCGTGGAACAAACATATGAAAAAGACAGTGGCGTAAGTACAGCCCACGAGAATGAGTATCAAGAAAATAGAAATAAAGATTTGGGAATAGACGGTGAAGTGAACTGACATTGACAAGTTATACCCAACGCTTTATAAGGAAGTTTGCTTGTGAGTGCGTGTAGGCGATGGTTTCCTGAAGAGACCTGAAATAAATGAAAAGATAAGACGGGGACTTCTCGCCTACATGATTACATTGGGAAATGTAATGACGACTAAGCCAAAGACAATGCAAGATGCAATTGATTTGCAACTGATGCCTGATGGATAAGAAGTTCGCACTTTTGTTTGAAACGTCAACCTGAGAATAAATAAGGAAGTTTTTGTGACAACCATGACTATAAAGCAGGTTTGTCAAACCGAAGTGATGACCTAAATGAATCTGTTGCCAATGTAGGGTATTTTTTATACAAGATTATATGAGTTTTATTTGTGAATAATGTGAGATTGGATTAATCAATCAATGAGCTGATCGTCACATTGGGGAATGGATTTGAGTTGAAAATTTGTGAAGTTCATTTCGTTAACTTTTGGTGACAAGAAATTGATTTTATGGTAATTGAAGCGTTACTCATTAATTGGTGCAAGAAATGTATACGTATACGAATTTTGTGTTAGTAAAATTAAGTATAAGATTAGGTTTAAAGGTTAAGTTAAGAGAAATGAGTTATTTAATGGAGAAATATCATTTTAAATCACTTATAGTGATAATGAAATTGATTTGGTTATTATTGTAGAGAAATGTATTGGATTAATAAGATTGATGTCTAGGTGATTGATAAAAATGGAAAGTTGTGTCATTGTGAACGAACTGATTTTGTTAAAATATGAGTATTTTTTGGAAGACTTTTTATATTTAAAAATGAATTTGTGAAATAAAAAGTATTTTTGAAAAGTTAATTTTATTTTTAAAAGAGTCTAGTAAATTCGATTGAAGCAAAAAATGTATGATCCAAAATAAGCTTTAGGTAATTTATAAAACTTAAGGTATGAAGGTAATTAATTAACTAATGAAAGATAAAAAAAAATTTATAGATGAATAGTAAAATACGAATTTTAGTAAAAAGAAAAAAAAAGAAAAAAAAGGGAATAAAAGCCTAATTAAACTAGGACTCTAATATAGAATTATCTAGATAAGTTTTAGGGGCATAAAGAATACAAAAAAATAATAATCCCAACCCCCCTAGTGCAACAATCCGGTCGAAACCAAGAGAAAAATAGGAGAAGAAAAAATAGAAAAAAACAGTAGGTTTTCTTTGCTAAGGTATTTTCTAATTCTTTGTTTAAATTCTAGTTAATTTTTAATTAATGTAACCATCATGATGGGTTAAGGTTTTTATAAACAATGTAATGTTTCGGCTAGGGTTTGGATTATGTTATTATGTATTCTGAACTTTATGATGTAATAGATCATTTTTGATCATTTCGGATTGATTGTTTTCATGATTGGGTTATATCGGATTAGTGTCTAGATACGCCCGAATGTGATTATTGGTTTTTTTATTTTAATTCACTGCATAAAATTAGGCATTTTGTAGACGGTCATAACTCAATTATAGATTTAATCAAAAAAAATATAATACAGATATACAACATACTGTAGAATACCTCAAGATTCTAATTTCTAGAAAAGTTTTGGCCTCGTGAGTTTTTTATGGCTCGAAAGTGGTCAAAAGGTCCGTTACAAAATCAGTGTGTAAAACAGTGACGAATTTTAGTTTTGGTTTTGATTTTTCTAAAAATACTTAGACAACTTTAGAAGCTAAAAATCACGTGGAAGTTAGTTTATATATTGTGTGTGACCCTTGAATTTTTTTCTAAGCATGAAAGGAGGTATAAAGTGGTCAGCTAGTGCCATACTTTTAGAAGGCCAGATTCTAGACGAATTTTGGACACTTTGGATTAATGAATTTCTAAAGGGTATTTGTAAAAGGGTAATAGCTTTAGGAGAGCTATGAGAGGTTCATAGGACATATATGTAGCACGATGAATTTTAGTTTGAATTATAAGAGTGTTTAAGTGGTGCGTTTAAGACGTGTAAGTGAGTATAAAATTCTGCTCAAAACCAGAAAATATAAAGTGTAGCATTGAAGTATAAATGGCATATGTAGGAGTTGGAAAAGGTTTAAATCAAGTATAGAGCTATGGTAGATAGCTTAGATATCCATCATAGTTGAGGTTATATCATATTGGGTTGAATGCCTAATTGATGATAGCTTATTGTGTGCTTAATTATTTAGATTGTTCGTGAAGTGTTGTGAAGCTTTTGTTGGATTATTTTGGGAAGCAAAGCATCAGGTGAGTTTCATAGCCCCTTTTTCTTATGTTTTCTTGGAGTAAAAATGATGCTATGAGTTTAAATGTTTTAGTTGCTGTGATTATGTGTTTGTATGTTATGTGGTATGCTCCATGGCTTTGTGATCAATTAGAGTCGTTTATTTGGTATGCTTCATGGCTTTGTGATCAATTAGAGTCGTTTATGTGGTATGCTCCATGGCTTTGTGATCAATTGGAGTCGTTTATGTGGTATGCTCCATGACTTGGTGATCAATTGGAGTTATTATTATTATTGTTGTTGTTGTTGTGAAGTATGTTAGTTCGGTTGAGAGTGGTGCTTACCACA
>BQNB010045820.1:17500-44070 GCA_026074375.1 Tanacetum coccineum | reverse complement strand
CGTTTTTATTCTAGTTTTTTTTATTTTTTAAATTAACTTAATTAGAATTTAATTTTGAGTTTTTAATTTAGCATTTATTTTCTTAATTTTTAGTATTTAGGTTTCCCGATACCTAATTCTGTTCCCCGTATTTTAGTGTAGATTTAATTTTAGGATTTCCCTATAACTAATTTTGTTTCCCGTAGTTTTTAAGATCCCCATTTCCTATATCTGTTTCCCGTAGAATAAATTAGATTTTATTTAATTAATTTTAGCTATATCAGTGTTTTCATCATATCTAAATATTTTCCATCATTCAATTTCTCATCAAACCAGGATTACTTTCAATTGCAGCCTCGTTGGGACATACGACCCGGGAATATCTCTTCCGGAATCTTTTTATCATTGATTTGATTCTTATATATTTAATCTCTTTGTGTAGCTTTTGACCTTTTCCCTTGGTTAAGGGCATTTGGTTGAGATTTGCATTTGATTTATTTAAGTGTATACCGTCAACGAATCAGTCTTCGATTCGATTTTACCTGCAGCCGTTGTCATCACGTAATCCCGTTTTTACCACCACATTTTTGCAAAAATACCAAAAAAAAATGAAAAAATTAAGAATTTTCAAAAATAAAATAAGTGTTTTGTCACAGTTTCGACTTTCCTAGTGGGTAGAATGAGAATAATTTTTGACTCGATCGGGCGTGTTGAGCCCTAGCTAGTTCCTTAATTATAAGCTAAGCTTTCACGAGATGAAGATCAAGAAGTGATAGAGTTAAATATAAGTTTATGTGCTAAGCAAGATTCTTCTAAAGCTTATATGAGTAACTTGTGACTTTTTCTCCCATTAGCTTTTAATCCGCCTAATCATACGTGCTCATTTCAATTCAACTAAGTCAATCGATGTTTTTAGAAAAAGCTTCAAATTTGTAACTTGATTCTTTAAAACGAATTTTTTCTGTTCTTAGTAAATTGAAAGTTAAAATGCCAAAGAAGCATGAATGAAATATGAATGCAAAAATGCATTATGCCAATGAAGCATACATTTGAGCAAGTTAAAGATGTGTCGTGATATCCCACTCCGCTAACAACGAGGTGGGGGTTCAAACTAAGACATCTTTACTTCTAGGGATTTGGTGTGTTGTGATATCTCACTTAGAAGAAAGGTCTAGGTGAGGGTTCAAACTAAGACACCTATCCTTAGCCATATTAGGAAGAAGGTGTTGATGTGATTTCCCACTACGCTAGCAACGGGGTGGGTTTTCAAACTAAGAACACCGGTCGTTGGTTGTGATATCCTACTAGGGAGCGAGGCCTAGGTAGGTGTTCAAACTAAGCAACGCATTCCTAGCTTTAAGAACTTATGAGTATAATGATGAAGATGTTGCAAAAAGTTCTACAGTTAAAATCTCGTTCTTTAAAATCAAGTTACAAGGTCCTAATAAGTTGTTGCTTTGAGTCATGATTCATCTTGAATTACGACTATGGAAATAAGTTGATCTATGATTGAGTTGAAATGAGTACACACATTTAAATCATATATCCATGTTGGGAGTTAAAAGTTCACAAGTCATAAGTATGAGTGCTTAACATTTAGACTTATATTGACAAATGATCTTATTTAATTGCTTGGTTTGGATCTAGTGAAAATCAGGGACGATGAATTTATCCGTAGATTATTCTATGGGCGCTTCTCATTCTATGATCCCAATGTTGATAAAATAAAGGAAGTCAAACAGGTAGTTAAGAAAAGAAAAAGAAAGAAAAATCTAAAAATATTAGGGATAGTTAGTGTACATATAAAAAATGGTAACGGGACTTGTCGAAGCTATTGATTCTTTAGTTCCCCTTGACGAACACTTAGCTACTTTTCGAGGTAATTAGTCGAGGGGGATTAAGATTCTTGGTTTCTTGAGTGTTTACTTCATAACATTGCGTGAGGACACGGCAATACCCTAGTATGGGGGATTTTGGTATGTGCTTAATTACACATACCATTTTCCATTAAAAACAGACTTAAAAGACTAAAAACGTACCAAAGATACATTGTATTTGTATGTTTTGCATTTGAATTGTGCAGGAACGGATATTCAAAAAGAAAGCCAAAAACGACCAAACCAAGCACGGGATGGAAAAGACAAAGTCAATCCGAAGCCAAAGTCAGTCAAAGTCAAAGTCACCACAAAAGAAAATACAACTAAAGCGGACTAAAACGGCCATATCCTCAAAGTTGTGATTACAAGAGTTAAAAGATCAAGGGTTGAAATTGCAAACTCGGAAAAGTTTGTTAAAGAAAATAGAGGGGCCAAAGCTGCCAACCTCCCAAACTCCAGCTTCCCGCTCAAAAATAAAACCCAGGTAACAGAGTTATGGATGTCTTCCCAGACCTTTCTCCCTGCAAAACACTCAACACCCTAGAAAAATCATTTCAACCACTCCTCTACTTCCCCCCCCCCATCTATAAAGTGCCATTGTTTGGCAACGCCCTCACTACTTTCCAAGCTTTTCGATTGCTGTGATTGACTCCAAAAAAGCACAAAAGAAATTGAAGGTTGGGATTGTTTTAGATCACCTCACAAACAAACACACATGGTTTTTGTCTCTACAAAGAACACATAAGAAAGAAAGAGAAGAAGTCAAGAAACCATGACCAATTCGTTTTTAGTATAAATAGGGCCATTGTAACCCAAGTTAGAGAGTTAGTTTTTAGTTTTTAAATATCTTAGAAAATCTTAGCTTAATTTTTAGTCATTTACAGCTATTTGTCTTTTTCTTTCAGCTTTTGGGTACTAATTCCAAGTTTAATAAAGTGTTTGAGATTTTATTTAAAATCCAATTTTTAAATTCAAGTCTCACTTGCTAACTAGCTGCCTAATTGCATTGAAAAGCTTTCAAGGAGCTGTTTATAGCTGCTTTTGTTTAGTAAAAAAAAAAGATAAGTAGTTACGAAAAATAACAAAAATCACTCCAAATACACCACAGCTTACTTGTTTTGGATGATACAGCAAACAAAGGATGTTGCTTCTGGACATTAAACGTGTTCTTGACTAGGCTAGAGCTTGTAGATCAGCTTGTAAAAGCCTTAAGCAGCCCTGTTAAGCAAGGTTGTTTAGTACATCTCTCTTTTCTCGATTTTCCTATACTTATTGTAGAACTGCTTATAGAGCTTAATGTTACTTATGTTAACTTATTTGTGTTTTATCGGAATGTTTTGTAGTGCCTATCTTTACTTATTGTTAGTTTAAAAAGTGATTTGTGCAACTTTCTTAGTTAGTACTGTTAGTTCATTTGATAAAACTGTCAGTTTTGAGTTAACACTGTTAGAAAAATTCAGCTTATTTAAGTGCTTATTCTTAATTAAAGTCTGCTTATAAGTACCTTATTTTGTCATTTGATAATCTGTTTTTAACAAATTAGAATCCAATCAGCTTGAAATAAAATGACTTTTGAAAACTTTAAGAGGTTTTTAGAACTAGGGTACTAACTTTTTAAAGCTAGCAATTCTAACTGGTAAAGCTAGCGGTACTAACCCAAGTTAGTACCGGTAGATCACCATTATTGATCTCACTTTTAGGATAGTATAGATTAGGTGTTTAGTTATGATTTTTTGATCATAACTCATGGAGGGTGAACAAAATCAGTTTGAGTTTGTATTAAAGTTTCGAGCTTATTTATAGTAGCTTATTTAGGTCTAAAAGTCTTTAATTTCATAAAATCCAAAAAATAGTAGAGTAGTGATTGTGCTTATTTCAGTGGCTAATTTTAAAAAGAGAATAGGTGGGCAAAATAAGGACTCATTATGAGTTTAATTCCAAAAAGCCCACTTTCATGTTGGGCTTATTGGTGATTTAGCATATTTAAGAAAAAGTTAGAGTTTACTACTTTTTGATGCAAATTGAGTTAAGTTAAGTTGTGTTTGGTTGAAAAAGCATTTGGAACAGATTAAGCAACATATAAGCATTCCAACTAATCACTCCTTTTTGAATTTGAGCTTAATTTTGATTTGTAGAGTCCACAATACCAAAAACCACAAGTTTAAGCCACTTTCTGCAATCATCAGAATTAGTTTGGCTTTTTGGAGCTTATAAAGTGCATATTTTCGCACTGGTACTTAGTTAAGTTGCTAAAAAACATGTTGTTGAACAACTTCGTGTATTGCGTTTGGCTAAACCACAACTTTTTAATCACACTTTTTGAGGGACTTGGACTAAAATCGGGATTGGGGTTCAGGGTAGAAAAAAAAGCATTATTTTGTCTTTTGTTTACAAATAGAGGAAGACCCCGTCGTTATACCATGTAGTTATGTTTTAGTTAATTATTAGTTAGGTTAGTTTAATAGTTATTGATTATAGCTTAACCAGTAGATAAAAATTTTGGGCTTTATATTTGTTAAATTTCTGCACTTTTTCTCCACTTAGTGTAATTTTTATAAAAAATTTAGGTTTTTAGCCCTCGTTTTTCGTGCCCGTTTTAGGTTTTAAGTTATATAGCTTTCGTTTTTAGGTTTTATTTAATCGTTTTTGTATATTTGATTGGTAGAAATAGAAAACTCATCATATCCTTGTCATATTCAAACATCAATCATCAATCCGTCATTCGATTTTCCATTCAAGCCTCGTTGGGACATAACGACCCGGGAACTCATACTTCCGGCTACGTATATATATTATTTTTGTGAACATTTGACCAATCCTTGGCTAAAGGTATTTGGTTGAGTGTTTGCTTATATATTATATATATATATAAATATTATTGACGATCACGGCTCCAACCTTTTCAACACCTTTGAAAGGTCTGACATATCTGGGTTTAATTTTCCCCTTTTGCCCCAAAACGTACGACCCTTTAACGAAGTGAAACTTACAGCATAGACTTTATATCTCCAACTTGAAATTCCCATTGTTACCTTTTAAATCAGCGTAGCTCTTTTGTCGATCGCGAGCGGTTTGAATCCTTTGTTTAATTTGGATGATCCTCTCCGTTGTTTCTTGCACTAATTCTGGACCAGTGAGTTGAACTTGTCCAACCTCGGCCCAACACACGGGTGAACGACACTTTCGACCATAAAGTGCTTCAAACGGTGCAGCCTTAATGCTAGCATGATAACTGTTATTGTATGAAAACTCGACTAATAGGCAAATTGTTTTAACCAACCATTACCCAAAGTCGATTACGCAAGCACGTAGCATATCCTCGAGAGTTTGGATGGTTCTCTCGCTTTGTCCGTCGGTTTGCGGATGATATGCAGTACTCATATCTAAACTTGTACCCAAAGCCTTCTGAAGTGACCTCCAGAAATTTGATGCGAACCGAGGGTCACGATCACAGATAATTGAAACAGGTATTCCCATGCTCGTTGACAAACCTCGGCAAGGGTGAACGACCGAAGAAGTTAAAAAAGGAACCTTTAGTACAATCTTGCCAGATTTAATCCATAGGATTAGTTTCCATCATTAGGCATAAAAAAGAGACTATTGAAGTTGGTCAAGATCACCCAAAAATTGACCCTAACCTTGTGATGACTTAGGAAGCTTCGTGACAAAATCCATCGTGATGTTGTCCACTCCATTAAGGGTATCTCGGGTTGACTATCAAACCCGATGGTCTCTGATGTTTCGGCAACCAACACCTTACCTTAGACACGGGTCAAATACTTGCAAACATAGGTGGCGATGTAGCTTTCATATTTGGGCCACCAATATAGTTTACTTCAATCCTGGTACAGATCTTGTCAAACCCGGGGGGATGAATAAGTATTAATTTGTTTGACTCCGTGCATGAATCCCAGTCCTTAAGTCGCCATAACATGGTACCAACTCCTGCCATTTAAGCACATAATTTCATCCGTACGTGGTTTCCAACTTTCCGTTCTAAGTTTCCTCCGGATCTTTGAAATCTCAACCAATATACCACCAATCCTCCTTCTTGAATGTTTCTCTGGCTTTCGTGGCTTCAAAGTCCTGAGCTCTCAAGATTATTTAGGAAGATCAAGGCCAATATCATCACTCAGTGCCCGAACCCTTAGATTCTCGTTCCTTGCCGGCTCAGAGCATCACAACAACATTCGCCTTCCCTGGGTGATATCGCATTTTGCAATCGTAATCACTCAGCAATTTAACCAGCGAACGTTGCCTCAGATTTAATTCCTTCTATCAAGAGGTGTTGTAAACATTTTGTGTATGAACACTGGCACTTTGGTCCCGTACATATAGTGGGCCTCCTAATTTTTTTAGAGCCATCACTACTGCCCAAGTTCTAAATCCTGAGTCGTATAGTTCTTTTCATGATTTTTAACTGGCGTGATGCATAAGAAATCCACCTTTTCTCATTGCATCCACACAGCGCCCAAACCTTCTTGAAGCGTCGCAATATGCGATGACATCTTCGCCTTCCCTCAGTAAAGGCCAGGATTGGGGCACTGCACAGCTTCAGTTTCAACAGTTGAAAAGCTCTTCTTGTTTATCGCCCCAAATCAACGTGACACCTTTCTGGTAGTTTGGTCATTATCTTGGCGATCTTTGAAAACCCTTCGATGAATCTTCTATAATAGACCGCAAGGGCCTAAAAATGGCGATCTCCGTGTGTTTTAGGAGACGCCCACACCTTTGATAGATTCAAAATCTTGCAGGGTCAAACTGTGAATACCTCGACAGTCAATCACGTGACCGAGGGAATCGAACCCTGGAATCCGAATTTTACACTTGGAGAACTTGGCGTACAATTCTTCCTTCTTAAGCAATTCCAAGATCTGCCTAAGGTGTTCTTCATGTTCCTTCTTACTTTTGGAGTAGATCAAAATGTCATCGATGAAGACAATTACAAACTTGTCCAGATACGGTTTACACACCCGGTTCATAAGGTCCATGAACACGGCCGGTGCATTAGTCAAACCAAAAGACATAACTTGGAATTCATAGTGACCGTATCGAGTCCTGAATGCAGTCTTGGGAATGTCTTCTTCTCGAACCCTCAACTGGTGATACCCTGACCTCAGATCGATCTTTGAATAAATACTCGACCCTTGCAGCTGGTCGAATAGGTCATCGATCCTTAGGAGTGGGTAGCGGTTCTTCACTGTCAGTTTGTTTAATTCCCTGTAATCGATGCACATCCGGAAAGACCCATCTTTCTTCTTTACAAACAGAACCGGAGCTCCCCAAGGTGAGGAACTTGGTCTTATGAAGCCTTTGTCCGTAAGTTCCTGTAGTTGCTCCGCTAGCTCCTTCATTTCGGATGGTGCTAATCTATATGGTGCTACAGGTGTAGCACCCGGTACCAAATCGATTCGAAACTCCACTTGTCGAGTGGGTGGTATACCCGGCAAGTCCTCAGGAAAGACTTCAGGAAATTCTTGAACAACTGGCACATCTTCAAGTCGTTTCTCCTTTGACTTGTCTTCGTCTTTGGTTGCGGTGATATTTGCTAAGAATACGTGACATCCCTTCGTTAAATACTCTTGAGCCTTAGTACACGAGATGATGTTTAATCGGGTCCCGTGTTTATTGCTGCTTCCGTCACCACGAACGATTAAAATTTCATCTCCAAAAGGAATACGAACGATCTTTTCCGCACAGACAATAACGGCATGGTACTTTGCCAACCAATCCATACCAATTATCACGTCAAAACTACCTAGTTCTACGGGCATTAGGTCTATGTTGAAAGGATGATTTAAGAGGTTTAATGTACAACCCCGGATAATAGTGTTTAACCCAACTATTCGCCCGTCGGCTAGTTCGACATTATAATCATGATCTAATGCAGTCGGAGTGATAACAATTCGAGAGCTAAATGCAGTAGATACAAAACTCCTATCGGCACCGGTATCAAATAAAATAGATGCATATCGGTTGTTTAGGAGAAACATACCCGTGACGACATTGTTGTCTGGGTTTGCCCCTACATTGCCCACGGCATACACCTTTGCCTGAGCCTTAGCATTTCCAGCCTGATTACCCCGGTTGTTGTTGTTTTTCAATTTTGGGCAATCCTTCTTGAAATGCCCTTGAGCACTACATTCAAAACAAGCCCTCTGATTAGCCCCAATGTTGACATTTGGGGGACTCCTGCAGTCACGAGATACATGACCAAATCGGTTGCAGTTGTGGCATTTGGGAGCACAAGGACCCTCATGGTGATAGTTACATTTGGAACACAGAGGTTTAGGCCCTCTGTATGGTCTCCTGTCACTATTTCTTGCGGTATAAGCTCTTCTAGTGTTTTGTCTCTTGTTTGGTTGCTGATTCTGGTTGTTCCTGGCAGTGTCATCAGACTTTCTTTTGTTGTCAGCCTGATGTTCCGCCCAAGTGTTGATCTTTTTGCCATGAGGTACATGGCGAACTCATGGCATCCTGCATAAGTTTTTTTGGCATTAGTTGCCAACACACTGCTCATGTGATCGTGGTCCGGCAAGCCACAGACATATTTCCAAACTTGATTCTCTTACTTCTGGAAACATCCGCTCGCACATTAGTGCCAGTTCCTTGGAAACGTTGGCTAAAGGTTACCACGTCTTTACCTTTACCTCAAAATCCACATTCGAACTACCAGTTTTCTTAATTTCGCCCCTGAGGCATATTTGTCTGCCATCATCGTTTTAGAGTCCTCATTGAGCATTGGATGGGCAGCTTCAGGAGTAGTGGTCTTAACATGGGAGTTCCACCATGTAAGAGCATTTCCTTGCAGGGTACATGTAGCAAACTTGACAAGGCATGCCTAATGTGGCAGTATGCTTATCTGTAATCAGACTCCCAGCGTTCAAACTACTGATGAGTCCAACAACTCCCTCAGTGCCCTTGAAGTTCAAGGGTTGGCATTTTAGGAAGTCCGGGTAGGTGCATTTACGAGCAACCTGCACAGGCCTTCTGATACCCGTTCCTGAAGTATGGCTATCATCACCATTCTGGATTGCATCACGTGCTGCCAGTGCAGCAGTAACGACATCGTTAATCATTGCCTGAATTTGGCAATTTGGGTTGACAAAAAGAAAAATGTAGTGGTATGAGTGTCTGTGACTGGTGTTGGTGTTGCATCTGGGTTTAACCACCGGAGTCTTTCTCTTGGTGCCCGATTTTCCATTAATCACAGAAAACATATACTCGTTAGATTTCATAAAATCATAACTATGACATAACATATACACATTAAATAAAACGAGATCACATCACACAGTGAAATGTACAACTGTTATTGAAATTATTCGTGGTATAACCAAATCGACATTCATTTATAATAAATTCGATTTCATAGATAACGTAATCCGTCCATTTCATATATAACTTGGAAAAACATACATGTTCGGTTCAGATACAAGATGATTACTACACTTAGGTTACAAGACAAAAGAAACAACCTAAAGCCATACTAGCCGGGATATACCCGTAACACTTAGTATGCTGTACAAGGTAGATAATACCTGAACAAAAGACCTATACTGGGTAGCTAAACAAAACAAAAGATCTATACAGTCTGCTAGCTGGGAATAACCCATAATACTTAACAGGCTGCATAGCATAGCTACAACATAACCAAATCTAGGAACTGCTCCACGACTCCAGTGCATCATGCTGGACGGACCTTCTGCGGTCCATGCTGCCTCCTGAAACTCGACCATCTTGTATGTAGTCCTTTTAGCAACCTCAATGTCTTAGTCAACTGAACCTGTCTCTTGTGGTCTGATGCCAATAACTCTGAAATCACCCTCTGTCTCCTGTGATCTGCTGACTGTAACTCTGAAATCAATGCACTCTGCGCCACTACCGTAGTACGTAATGACATAACATCTGAACGTGCATAGTCGCTAGCATCCATGGATAGTCCCCAAGCCTCACGAGCCATCTTAGCCTCTCTCTCTATCATTACTGCTAAACGACGATGAACAGGCCTATCCCTATACAACAAGTTGACTCGGGCTCTTAGTAGAGACCGGTCATCTTGAGCATCCTCTATAATACCATACATGATGGTAGTCTCCTCCTCAACAATGGTAGCAAGATCGGTAACCCTCTGATTGACCCCCTCTAGGGTGGTCGGTGCAATCTCATCGATGGCTCCTACCAGATCATCCCATGTATCCGTAATGCCATAGTCTAACTCCCTAGATGTCAAACATCTAGGAGGGACATCAACCATATCAACAAATCCATAAAGGTCCTCCCTCGCTATGGTAGGTCTATCCTGCCTAGCAGCACCTGCTACTAAACTCTCCCCGACGTCACGACTAGGGGTGGGAGAAGCAAAACGCACCTCTTCCAAGAGGTAAACAACTCTTGGAATCTCAATATGAGTAGGGCTATTGGGTATAGGTTTCGTGTAAATCGTTGTTGATGAAAACCTTATAGGCCCTCGTCTTGATAAGCTTCATTTTCATATATGTTAACATCATTTTAGAACCACACAAGTATAATATACATATGTACATGCGTATAACATGCATGCTTTGCACTATGCGTGCACGAGCTCACGTTAGTTTGTTAATTACAAACTAACGTGACTCGAATGACTAGCAAACAAAGAAAGAAATGTATTGACATGAACATGTAAGCTTAGAAACTCGACTTACAAAAGTCCTAGCGTCTTGAATGTGTGTATGAACAAATAGAATGGCAACCCAAATGCATACACGATCGTATAACCCAATGTACGCCAACCTTAAGCTTTAAAGCTTATTAAATTGGTATGTGCTTAATTACACATACCATTTTCCATTAAAAACAGACTTAAATGACTAAAAATGTACCAAAATACATCGTATTTGTATGTTTTGCATTTGTATTGTGCAGGAACGGATATTCAAGAGCAGGACCAAAAAGAAAGCCAAAACCAAACAAAACCAAGCACGGAATGGAAAGGACAAAGTCAAAGGTCAACCAAGTGAAGAAAATACAACTTGAGGGACTAAAAATTACCAAACCTCAAGTTGTATTACAAGAATTAAAAGACAAGGGTCAAAATTGCAAACCGGGCAAAGATTGCATTCAAGTTATATAACTTGAGGGGACAAAACTGCCTACTTACCCAAAAGCCTTCTTTCCCGCCCCAACAAAACCCAGTTACAACTTGGATGTCGTCCCATACCTTCTACCCTGCAAAACCACTCGACACCCTAGCCAAAATCATTTCAACCACCCTACTATTTCCCCCCAGCTGTATAAGTGCCATGTTGGCAATCCCACACCATTCCCAAGTATTTTCAATGGCTGAGATTGACTCCAAAGAGGCACAAAAGAAATTGAAGGCTGGGATTTGCTTGAGAAACACCTCACACAACAAGCACACTTAGTTTTTGCTCTCACAAAAGAAGCACAAGCTGCAAGTCCAAGAGATGAAGACTTCGGCTATAAATAGAGCCTTTTGTAAGCCTTTGAGGCATCTTAGTTTTTAACTAGTTAGTTTTTAATCTTAGCTTAATTTTTAATATAACTCAGCTTATTTTAAGTCATTTACAGCTTTTACTTTCAGCTTTGTAACACTTTCAAGTTTTAATGCAAATTTGAGGTTTTAAGTCAATTTACAATTCCAAGTGTTAAGTTTCTTAATTGTGCTGTTTTGTGTTCAAAAAGCTCTCAATACAGCTTATTTATAAGCTGTTTTCATTAAGTAAAACTAAAGTAGTTAAGAGAAAATCACAAAAATCACTCTCAATACACCACAGCTTATTTATTGGATGATAAGCCAGTTCTGGATGGGCTTATGGACTCTCACTAGCTTGTTTTATGCAAGCTAGAGCTTGTAGATACTTGGTTTAGCCCTGTTTTGAGCAAGGGTGTTGTAAGTTTCTCTTTTTCTTGTTTTCTTATTTACTGTAGAACTGCTTATTAGTGCTTATTCTTGACTAAAACCTGTTTATAAGTATTCTATTTTGTTATTTAACAATCTGTTTTTAATAATTAAGGACCAAATCAGCTTAATATAAAAAGAAAAATGATTTGTGAAAACTTTAAGGGGTATTTTGAACTAACAGTACTAACCCATAGTTAGTACTGCTAGTTCATTTTTGGGATTTTAAAACTAGTGTTAATTTGTTATGGAGGTAAAACTAGCATAACTTTTCCGTTTTAAACCCGTTTCTCGCGTTTCTTACGTCCACGTCTTCGTATTAAGATGATATATAAAAATATTACATTTTTATATTTTATAACCTTCTGATGAACAGTACTTTTACTGTTTATGACGTTTTATAAATTTACTTTTATAAATTTAATTGTCGTAAAACCCTAAATGCAACAACTTATTTGTTTTAATCCCGATTTTACCGATTCCTTCGAGCACGTCTTCGTTATTAAAATAATCACATTTTTATAAAGTGTGGTCTACTGATGAACATTACTTTTTACTGTTCATAGTTCATAAAATTACTTTTATAAACTTTAATTATCGTAAACGTCGTATTTTATTCGTTTTAGCTCCGTTTTTGGTAATTCTTTCGAGCACGTTCTCGTAATTGAAAGTTATATTTATTTATGAGGTTTAAAAAAATTATGATTCTTATCATAACTCTTTTGTTATAAGTTGGAAAATTATAACTCTTTTTATAAAAGTTATTTTTATACATTTAAGTATATAAACTTGCAAAATTCATAACTCTTTTGTTATAAGTTGGAAAATTATGATTCTTATCATTTTGGAATCCTAAAAATATGTATAATCTGTTAAAAATACCAAACTTTCTGTTCTTGCTTATCTTTGAGTGCATTTGCCTATTAGGTTTAGTGCCCAATATTATCCAAATCTTTGTCATTCAGTCATCAATCATCAATTCGTAATTTGATTTTCCATTCAAGCCTCGTTGGGACATAACGACCCGGAGACACTCTATACTGCTTCCGGTTTACATTGGTCTCGCGTGATTTTGTCCCTTGTTGTATGTTTATATATGTTTCCAGCTATTTAGAGATATAAAAAGGGGTGAGTTCAGGCGGATCAAAAATTTTGGCGCCGTTGCCGGGGAAAACACTCCTCTACCTACCCAATCTTCGATTTGATTTTGCCTGCAGTCGTTGTTATCACGTAATCCCGTTTTTACCACCAAATTTTTGGCGCCGCTGCCGGGTGAGGCTGTGAAAACGATTATCGTTACGTTTGACAAATTGTTTTTGAATCTGTGAATATTTTCTTCTATAAAAATATAAAAAGTACAAAAATATTTTTCATTTTCTTTTATTAGTATAATTATCATATAAAAAAAAACCAAAAATATAAAAACATTGTCCATAAAAAAGAAATAAAATTCACAAATTGGTAAAAATACCAAAATATAATATTCTCAATCGAGGTATTATCATAATAACTTCCGGTGAACTTGTTGGTTCCCAACTTGAACAAAAGATTTAAAAAAACTTGTCATGTGTGTCTCTTACGACATACGGCTCACCTTGAAAAGTAAACAAGCTAAAAAGTGGGTATAAGGAGGGTTGTTCCAAGGAACTACGACCCGAAAGGAGAAATAAGCTTCGCGCTATTCCTACTCCTCCGCTCACCTGTGCGTTTATCTTTTTGAGAGCTACCGTGAAGTAAGTAGATTATTTGGTTGAAGTTGTCTTATCTCATTGTCCGTTAAAATCATTGTGAATAAATCATTAAAAAAAAAAATTAGTGTAAATTTTCTTTTTATATTTCTATTTTGTGCATGCGCACTCGTTCTCAAGCCCGTAAACGTCGACAACAACAAGTCCGACAAACTTCTGTTGAATCACCAAATCTTGAGAAACCAAATCCTCCCATAGTTACGATGGATGATAATCGTACTATGGCGCAATTGCTCGAAGCACCCACCGAGGGTTACGAGGATGCGATCGTTGTTCCCGAAATTACCGCGAACAACTTTGAGATCAAGCATGGTCTACTTAATCTTGTTCAAAACAAGCAATTTTTTGGACATGATAAAGAAGACCCACATGCCCACATCCGATATTTCAACAAGATCACTTCTACGATGAAGTTCCCAAACGTCCCGAGTACGTCGGTTAAGCTTATGCTTTTCCCATTTTCCCTCGAGGGAGCAGCCCGGATTTGGCTTGAAAAAGAGCCCCCTCAATCGATTCTTACATGGGATGATCTTGTTTCGAAATTCATTAACAAATTCTTCCCTCCCTCTAAAACAACAAATCTTCGAAATGAAATCACAAGATTTCAACAAAAATTTGATGAAACGTTTTACGAGGCATGGGACCGATTCAATGATCTTCTTAGGGGATGCCCGCATCATGGGTTTTCAGAATTGCATCAACTCGATACATTCTATAATTCCCTAAATTCGAATGATCAAGATTCATTGAACTCCGCTGCGGGTGGTAACTTTCTGGATAAAATGCCTCGAGAATGCCTAAAAATCATCGAGAGCAAGTCCAAAGTTCGTCAATCACGAAGCAAGGCCATTGTTTCAAAAGTGAGTACGAGCTCTTCTACCCCAGCAGTTTCATCCGATGTTGCTGAGCTGAAAGATATGGTTAGAGCATTGATTCTCGATAAGAAAAACCAAACTCCAGCTCCCGCTCCTGTAAAAGCAGTCGAGCAAAGTTGTGTAACTTGCGGGGGTGGTCATTCTTACCAAAATTGTCCAGCCACCGATGGCAACATTTATCGTGACAATATCCAAGAATACGTGTCACAAGCCGCCGCAGTTAACTACAACCAAGGGAATGCCAGTTACCGACCTCAGATGGTTGCTAACCAAATTCGACCTCCCGGTTTTCCTCCTATGCAAAACCATCAAAACAACCAAAATCGGGGGATCAATTTCAACCAAAATCGGGGGAACAATTTTAACCAAAATCGGGGTAATAATTTCAATCAAGGACAAGTTTACCAACCCCAGATTAATCAACCCCCGACTTTTCAAGCTCCAGCTTACCAAGCTCCAGTTCCACCAGCACCAGGTGTGTCTAAGCCCGATTTTGATAACTACGTCAAAGCTAATGACGCGGTTATGCAAAATATGCAAAATCAAATGGCAAATATAACGGACCTGATCACCAAATTCGTAAATAGTAATACCGCTTCTACTTCGGGTTCGGGTTCTCTTCCAAGCAACACCATTGCTAACCCGAAAGGTGATGTGAAAGCAATCACTACCCGAAGCGGTGTTTCCTATAATGGACCTCAAATTTCTTCTCCTCCTAAAGAGAAGGAAAATGAACCCGAGGTGACAAAGGATACGGTGCAACCAAGCACCGAAAACATCCAACCTCCAGTGGTCCAAACTAATGACCAAATTGGTGAGCCCGTTGTTGCTTCAAAGACTAAACCAACCTTGCCTTATCCTTCAAGGGCCAACAAAGAAAAGCTCCGTGAAAAAGACAATCTTCTAGCTTCAAAATTTATGGAGATTTTTCGGAATCTCCATTTCGAGCTAAGTTTCGCGGACGCTCTCCTACACATGCCCAAATTTGCACCAATGTTTAGAAAGCTCCTCAATGACAAGGATAAGATGATTGAGTTGACAAAGACACCGGTAAACGAGAATTGCTCGGCGGTTATCCTAAAAAAGTTTCCCGAGAAACTTGGAGACCCCGGCAGATTTCTTATACCGTGTGATTTTCCGGAGATGAATGAATGCTTAGCCTTGGCCGATCTCGGTGCAAGCATCAACCTAATGCCTCTCTCCATTTGGAAAGAACTAAGTCTCCCAGCTTTGACCAAAACCCGAATGATACTTGAACTTGCCGACCGAACGATTTCTACTCCCACCGGCATCGCCGAGGATGTTTTCGTGAAAGTTGGAACGTTCTTCTTTCCTGCCGATTTTGTGGTCGTTGATTACGTTGCCGATCCTCGGGTTCCCCTAATCTTAGGAAGACCTTTCTTGAGGACGGCACGTGCCTTGATCGATGTTCACGGTGAACAAATGACCCTTAGGCACGATGACCAATCCGTGACCTTCAAAGTGGTTATTCTTAAGACGTTCTCCACAATATCATTGAAATCGGTTACCGGTCGATGTTATGAACTTTGACTTGTGATGTATATGTACAAGGAAGTACTTGAAATTTCTGAAAGTGGCTATCCCTCTTCTTCGTAGGACTTATGATCGATTCTCGTCTCTCCATCTTTCACTCCTTCGGAGGAAGGTGATTTTTATGGATTGAGATCGTTGAATTTCTTGCACATGAAGATTCAATTACCACAGGTGTCGTACGGCATTATGATTTTTGGGGAGTTTTGCTTTTACTTGAGAGAATTATAGTTGTCCCAAATCTCCTCTGTCACCAGTTTGTGAAAAATTAATGTACTGAAGAGATTAAATCTTCATGTGAAGATCCTCTCCGACTTTGAAAACTCAAAGACTTACCATTCTTCTTGAGTATGTATTTTTGGAGGGTGATGACAAATTTACCCGTCTAACGCTAAAATTTTTGATAGATGAGGATAAAACCGCCTGATCAAGGTTCTTAAGTCACACCAACATGCTAGCTTGGAAGATTTCTTGATATTAAAGGAGATAGATCCACATGTTTTGCACCTTAAGATTCTGATGGATGGAAGGAGGAAGGAAATGCCAAACCCGTATGTTAAACACTCAGAGAAGTGTTTTAACCCCAAAATCCATGAGGTAATTAAGCAAGAAGTTATCAAACTTCTTGATGCCGGGTTAATTTACCAATTTCTTCTGGACTGCCTGAGTAAGCCCGGTTATGGATGTCCCTAAGAGGGAGGCATATCCGTCGAGTGGAAAAATGATGAAAATGGATTAATAACAACTAGGTTGGTTACGGGATGGCGAGTTTGCATCGATTACCGAAAAATCTATGATGCAAACTAGTTAACAAATTTAAAGAACCATTTCCCTTTACCATTAATGGATCAGATGCTTGGAAAGTTTAGCTGGAATTGTTGTTTTAGTGCTATTTTGACGGATTCTCTGGCTACTTTCAGATCCCAATTGGACCCAAATTGATCAAGAGATGACCTACCTTTAACTTGCCCTTACGGACATTTGACTATGTCGAATTCCTTTTGGGGTTTTGCAATGCAACTTTGGGCACGTTCCAAAGGTGTTGGTGCATCTTTCCCGATAATGATTGTGAAAATATGGAAGTCGTCATGGATGATTTCTCAGTTTTCGGTGATTCTTTCTCCTCTGGCCTTTCCCATTTAGACAAAATGCTCCACGGTGTGAAGACACCAATCTTGGAGTTTAATTGGAAAAATGACACTTAGGTCAAGGAAGGAATTGGACTTGGCACATTAAGTTTTCTTAATCGGGTGTGAGGTTGATAAATCAAAAAGTTGAGTATTGCAAATTGCTCATACACTACCGTTGAAGGGTTATTCGCTGTTTTCTCGGTCATCGCCGGATTCTACCGACGATTTCATTCAGGATTTTTCCAAATCGCCCGGCCTATGACCACCTAATTGAATAAAGAAAGTCCGTTTATTTATCGAAGGATTGCGAATCGAAGCATTTGATATAACCATTAAGATGAAGTAAAACCAATGCTACATTCTAGTTGCTCCCGAATGGACTTGACCTTTGAAATCATGTGTGATGCAAGTGAATTTGCTGTTGGGCTGTCCTAGGGAAAGTAAGCATGACCATGCTTTTCCAGCGATACACTATGCAAGCAAAACTATGTCCGAGGTCAAGCACATTACATACAACAGAACAGAATTATTGCGTAGTGTTTGCTTTCGAGAAATTACGGCCATATCTTGTCTTATCCATTAGCTTTAAGTATACGGACAATTCGGCTACTCAAGTACCGCTTGCTAGCATGATGCTAAAGCCAAGATGGGCTATGGTGGATTTTCGCGCTCCAAGAATTTTGATGTCGTTATAGTTGATAAAAAAGGAGCAGAAAAATATGCGCAGACCACCTTTTAGATATTGAATATCACATCAAAGTGAGCTTCGAGAAAAAGGAAATTACGGATACATTTCCTCTCGAGACACTATGGGCTTGGTTACCTTTAGTGGTGTATGATAATGCCCCTTGGTTTGCGATTTTGCAAACTTACCTGCGGGGTATTTTGTGATCAAAGGATTGTGTGCTCAGCAGAACAGAAAGAAGTTTATCAAGTCGTCAAACATACTTATGGTACGGGACCCCGTCTTATTTAAGATTGTGCAGATATCAAGTGATTAGGCGACGGTGTTCTCGGTGGCTGAAGATTTTGACATCTCAAAGCTATGCCACGTGGACCCAACGGAGGGGACACTACGGTGCCCATTTCACAGCTAAAATGAACTTCGATTCAGGATTTTATTCGGCCTTCGCATCTACAAGGATGCCATGACTGTGTCACCGATGTGACATTTGTCATCGTTTCAAGGCAATATTTCGCAAAGTTGATGAGATGCCACAAACATCTCTATCCAAGTTTGCGAAAATCATTGGACATGTGGGGCATTGATTTTTGGGACCGTTACAGTCTTTAAGAGGCAACACAAATATATACTCAGTGGCGTCGTTACTGTCGAAATGGGTTGAGCAAAGCGTCCCCACCTATGACGCCCGAGTTGTTTGAAATTTTTTAAATCTCTCTTCGACAGATTCGGTGCCCTAGTGCATATTCTTAAGTAATCGCGGGAAAACCATTTTTGCAATGACCATTTGCAAAGGTCATGCTTAATACGGGAGTCATACATCTCATCGTCTTCATCCGCATATCATCCACAAATAAGTGGAAAGTTGAGGTATCCAATCGTGGTTTGAAAACGAATTCTTGAAAGGACCGTGGTGCGGAAAATTGTGCCTCTTTGTCGGGATAAATTAGATGACGCACTTTGGGGCCTTTTCCGTACAGTTAACAAAACAACCATCGGGTGTGTAATCCATACAAGTTAGTGTAACGGGAAGGCATGTTCTCTTCCGATCGAGCTCGAGCAACAAGCTTACTGGGCCCTTACAGGCATACAAAACTTTGATTATCAGAACCTGGCGGTTGATCACAGAAAAGTTCAGCTCAAGAAAATTTAATGAACTTAGTGGATCATGAATCGATAAATCTTTTTAATTTACCAAAGAGAAAACAAGAGAATCCATGAACTCCAGATCAAAAATCACGTTTTCATGTCCTGGTGATCAGAGTCATCTCTTTAACTCTAGATTAAGATTTTCTCGCAGCTTAAGACCACGTGGAGTGGTCATTCACTGTAACCCAAGTTTTTCCATATGGCACTGTCGAGTTATCCCAAAACTCCGGGCCAAATGCAAAAGTGTTAATGGTCATCGTTTTAAGCACTACTTTTGGAGGGGAGTTACCAAAATGGTTAGTACAGATCTCTAGACAATTCCCCATGAACATTAAATTCAATGTGGAAGGGTTTAAGCATAGCGGACCTTACAAATGCGCTTCGTGGGTAGGCACCCCTATGCTTATCGTAGTGTTTTTTGTTAGTTTTGTGTAGAATATGGAATAAGTGTTGTTCTTGTTGTGTGGAAGGCTAGCCTCTTCCATTTACCCGTGTTTCGTGTTTGTGTTGTATTTGTAAGGTTGCCCGGATTGTTGAGACTCTAGTGCTCTCAGCTTTGTATTTCTTCACAAGAGTTTCACTTTCTACGCTTACATTTTGGTGGAATAAAAATCTAATATAATATCGACTAACGTTTTATCTTTAGGGGCACACTTTATTAACGGCCTTAGATAGATTTACGTAGGTGACCCTTTCAAAACATCATGAGGACGATGTTTAGTTCTAGTATGGCGGGGAGATCTTTTGATTTTGATTTTTGCATGCTGCGTTGTTATCATGTAATCAGTTTTTTACCATCAAAATTTTTGCAAAAATCAACAATAAAATGAAAAAATTTAAAAAGTTCCAAAAATAAAATAAGTGGTTTTTGTCCCAGTTTTTGACTTTCCTTTTATGGGATAGAATGAGAATAAATTTTTGACTCGATTCGGGGTATTGAGCACTAGCTAGGTTCCCGCTTGTAGGATAAGCTTTTCACGAATTCTATTCTGCTCTCAAATTTTATATAAGGTGAAGAACAAGAAGTGATTAGGAGTTAAATATAATTTATGTGATGAGCAAGATTCTTCTAATGACATATATAAGTAAATTGTGGCTTGTTCTGCACATACTTCTAATCCGCTATCATACAGTGCTCATTTCATTTTCAACTAAGTGGCCTATCGATGTTTTTAGAAAAAGCTTCAATTTTGTAACTTGATCTTTTTAAAGAGTTTTTTTTTTTTCTGTTCTTAGTAATATTGAAAGTTTATAAATGCATAGAAGCATGAATGAATTATGAATGCTAAAAATGATGAATATTGAATTTATGCAATGAAGCTACATTTGAGTATATGGGCAAAGTAATGATGTGTGTGATATCCCAATCCGCTAACCAAGATGGGGGGGTTCAAACTAAGAATCTTTTATTCTAGGGTTTTGTGTTGTGCTTGTATATGTGTTGTGATATCTCCACCAGGAAGCGAGGTCTAGGTGAGGGTTCAAAACTAAGACAACTATCTTAGCCATATTAGGGGAAGAAGGTGTTGATGTGATTTCCTACTACGCTAGCAACGGGGGGGTTTTCAAAATAAGAACAGGTGTTGGTCATGATCATCCTACTAGGGAGCGAGGCTGTAAGGTGTCAAATAAGCAAGATCTAGCTTTAAGAATTATGTTTATGATGATGAATATGTTTCAAAAGTTTACAGTTAAAAAAATAATAACACACTTAACAAATAATAATCTTTTATTCATAAACACTATAAATATTTATATTAATAATTATAATCATTTTTCTAATACCTTTAAAATAAAAAATCAACACATTTTTTTAAAAAATAACAAAAGTCACAGCGATTGAAGAATCAAAGAATCTAACAACTCTATCACTTGACGAACTCATTGGAAATTTGAAGGTTTATGGAGAAGTAATTAAGAAAGATTCTAAAACCATCAAAATCAAAGGAGAACAAAGTATATCTATTGCCTTAAAATCTAGAAAGGAATCTAGTGATGATGATAGCTCAACCTCCGATAGTGAAGATGAAGAATACACCATGGCCGTAAGAGACTTCAAGAAATTCTTCAAAAGACGATGACGATTCGTAAGACAACCACATGAAGAAAGAAAATCATTCCAAATAAATAAAGATGACAAAAATGGAAAAGGCGAAAGTATCAAAATATCAAAATCATCTCATCAGAGAATGTCCGAAACTATCAAAATATCAAAATCAAAAGGCGTTTGTTGAAGGATCTTGGAGTGATAGCGACGAATATGAAGAGGAGAAGACAAAGGACGAAAAGTGTCTTATGGCTAAAGCTTCTAATGAGGTACTTTCCGAAACCAAATACTTTAGTGATGACCAATAATCATTAGACGAAAATGACTTAGATAGTGAATATAGTAGACTATGCAAAATAGGACTAAAAGTCATGGCTAAAAATAAAACTCTAAAACAAGCTAAAATAGAATTAGAGAATGAAGCATTAAAATTAAAATATAAATTATCTAGGTTAGAAAAAGGTAAGGAAGTAAATGAAGAATGCAAATTATGTCAAGACCTTAAGTTTGAAAATAAGAAGCTTAGAAAAGAAATATCTAGGCTAAATCAATTTAATGATAGTAGTCACTCACTTAAGAAAATAATAAGTTCTCAAAAACCTTCCGGAGATAAATCCGGTTTAGGATTTAATTTTACCAAAGGGTCACCTAGCGAAACCAAACAAGTAAATTTTGTAAGAGCTCAAGAAGTCGAGTCGAAAGAAAAATTGATAGAATCAAACCCAAACTCAAAACCAAAATTTATACTTATAAACAATACTAAAATTCCTATTGCAAGTGATGATGAGGTAAAACGTTTTTACAAACCTTCCTTAAAACCCGGAGTCGGATTTACTAAACCCACAATGAGGTCTAAAACACCTCCTCCGAGAAGAAAGGAAAACTCTCATCCTCGTTCCAAAACACCTCAACCTAGGAGAGACCAAGGTAGACCAAATTACTCTAACACTAATCACACAATGTGGAATCATCCACACCAACCAAGCTTTACTCAATGTGGAAGATGTTCACCGTGCATGTGTCCGAATCAAATGCAAAACATGTTCGGAAACAATAACTTCGGACCCATGAAACGATGGGGACCAAATGGCTAAATCATCATATCTTCCGAGGTTAATCATCTACAAGCATCCTTTGGCTTTCGTCAAACAAATTGAAGAACTCATATAGGATTTCCATAAATCCTCATCCTTAAAGCTTGCTACCTTGAAGATTTTAAAGTAATTTCTCTTGAAGGCTAAGGTACGTCTCACTCTCTAATTACGTAAATTATAGATTGGTATATGATATACTTAGTATTAGTGATAGTTAGGAAATATGGTAGTCACTAGAAATGCCATTTGTTGGCTTTCTAGTTTTTAAAAGAATTTGTTCATTAGGAACCATTCTTTCACATGGATTATCCATGAACCACTATAAAATGGAAATCTTCTATGGCCACGAACTCACGTAGACGAAGAAAAATGAGTTAGTGGATAATAATTAACATAGAAGTAGGATTAGTTTTGCATCGGAAAAGTCTTAAACCACTATGGATGAAACAAACTCCCTTCCACCTCGACGCTCGCCTCAACTACGTCTATCAAAATCGCCTTGTTGAAGTCTCAACTCCATTCCAATATCTCATCTTCCACAATATTGACTTTTTCCATTTCAAAACGTATCAATTAATTTTTTCGTTCGAAGAAATTAACTCATCATGTTCGCAAGAAGTCTAGTCACCAAATCGTCTTATGTATTGACATCTTGATTATCTCGTCCGAAATAGTCGAAGAAACTTTTTAATTAAACAATAGGTTAATTAAAAATTGTCAATATTCATTCTCACAAAACTGGCCAAAATTCGAAGAAATTTTTTTCAGGTGGTGCCCCCTTAAAATTAAGGGGACCGGCCGTGTAAAAAGGGCGCCCCCTTAATTAATCAAGAGGACCGCCTATCTGTGAAAAGAAACACCCCCTTACAGTCGAAATTATACACCAAATATATATTTTTTTCTTCCCTCTTTCTCCCACATGCTGTAAACGAAAACCCCCTCACCAAAACCTTCAAAATCAAACCTCAAATTACCAAATCAGCCAAACCATCACCATAGCCATCAAAATCAAAACCTCAAATCTTCCAATTAACCAAAATTCGCAAAGGGCTTTCACTAACAAGTCAATCAACAACATTTTTTGTAAGTTTTTCAACCTTCTTTTTGTTTGATTTCATCCAATTTTGTTCTTAATCAAAATTGGGGGTTTCTCATTATTGTCCAAATATATGTTGATGACATTATATTCGGATCAACTTGTCAAGAAATGTGTGATGACTTTGCCAAGATCATGCATGATGAGTTTGAAATGAGTATAATGGGGGAACTAAATTTTTTCTTAGGATTATAAATAAAACAATTAGATGATGGAATATTTTTTAATCAATCAAAATATATGAAGGAAATGCTTAAGAAATTTGGACTAGAAGAACTCTTAGAAAAATAAAACCCCTAATGTCTACGCAAGCCCAAACTCACGAGAAAGAAGAAGGGAGAGTCCGTAAGATAGATACCATCTATAGAGGCTATGATAGGTAGTTTATTTAGACTTAACGGCGAAGTAGACCCGAATATAAAATTTTAGTTGTTTGCCTTTTGTGCACACGCTTACAAGATGATCCCAAAACCTCTCACCTGAGAAGCGTTTAAACATATCTTTCGATACATTAAAGGCACTACGCATTTTTAGATTCAAGGTATCTCTAAGGGATCCGACATAGAAACAATAGGTATGCGGATTCGGATCATTGGGAGATTACGTAAACGTAAGAGCACTAGTGTTGTTTGCACATTTATGGGGATGTTGCCTAACATCATGGTTTCGAAGAAGCAAATCCTCTTGCCATCTCCACAACCGAGAAGCGAAATATGTAAGCTCCGTAAAGGCATGTCAACAATGCCCGACTTGGATGAAACCAGCTCTCAAGCAGATTATGGTGTTAGGTTAGATGACATTCCAATAATGTATGATAACAAAGAGGCTATTAAGAAGAAACCCGTTCACACACTTACGAACAAAACACATGTGAATTCGGCATCACTTTCTTTCGCGATAATATTCAAAAAGGGAATATCTGCTATAGAAAAGGTTTGCATCGGGAAGACAAATAGCGATATACTAAACTAAACCACTTAAACGTGAGCCATGTTAACATACTTTACGTTCTATGTCCTAGAAAATGAAAAACAAATGATTAAGTTTTCGTATAATAAAGAAATGAATAATCATCAATAGAACTGTTAGTCAAATCGAGAAAAAAATTCTCCAACAGGTGGCGGCCCCCCTTACATTTTAGGGACCGGCCATAAGACTTTAAGGGACCCCACCCACCTGACTGACAATTTTTTTTTCTTTCTCTCTGTGTTTAGGTTTCTATTTTACACAAAAACACAAGATTAAAGAAAAGTCTATAAGCAAACTTTTACAAATTCTTTTATCTAAATTCATATCTCATTATACAAATATTACAAATAGTCCCAATCATTATTTTCTATAAAAGTCTTTCTCACAACTAGGATCCACATAAAAATCAATTTTCATATATTGTTGAGAACGCTAAAAAATTTTATCACATATGCATAATGTACGCATTACTTGTTGTCAAAAATATATAATTTCTAATATATATTTTCGACAATCTTGGTTGAGCAAAATTAAATCAATGAGCAATTGGGATTATTTTCTTAGGTTTACATGTCTATAGTGGTTTAAAAAATCGCTACTGTCCATATTTGTCGCACATAGTCACACACTAGTACTATGCATAAAATTAGGTTCGTTTTAACTTAACCCGTCTGTCAAGAAAAATTCTTTATGCATTATATCTAGTTACTATTTTATATGCTCTTCACTCTTTAGGTCTTCAATTCAATATGATTTATCAAAATTATGTGAAATAGTTTTGTCCTACAACTTGCATATATATGTAGAATGTTGAATGCTTAATTGCTATGTGCTAAAAAAATCTTAATTGCCATAAAAGGATGAACTTGCTGCAAATTAACCACCAAAACAAAAACCCTCACAGAAAATTTTGAGACACGTTAATTATAGTGAAAATACCGAGAAATAGCCGCAGTCGGGTCCGCCCTTAATTCAAAAAGTGCGGATACCCCTTATCTTTAAGGGGACCGACCCCTAATAAAGGGGACCGGCCTAGCAAATCACGGGTAGAACAGTATTTTCATCTCTTTTGACCAAATTCCCTCTAAACTTAGCTACTGTTTTCTTAAATTCACAAACATTTCTTGGATTTGATCCTTTAAATGTTCATTCTTCCTAATTTAAACCTTTCCTCCACTATAAATACATTCTCAACCATTATCATCACAATCATCCCTCGAACCATGACATCTCCTAACAAACCCCACATCCAAACCATCAAGGTAGCCAAAAATGAAGTGAGGAACCCCATTTGGAGAGAAAGAAACTAAACCCTTGTAACACATCCAATGAGCTCAATGTAAATTCACCAACACCAATGCCAAAACCACTCACTTCTCATCATGAACCATCTCAAGAAAACAATCACCTCAATCAAGCATCACCAAATCCTTACATTAAGGACACTCCCGTATCACCTCAAGTTATCTCACATCCTCCATCTCCCATCTCACCTATCAATTCACATGTTACTCACAACTCAAGCGTCCCTACAACTAAAGTGCCACCAATCTCTCAACATACAAACCACCTCGTATCTCCAGTTAGAGAAAGCCTAGTTGATGACATTGAATCTACTACAAGACATATCAAGTAAAAACATCTTAGCCATGCATCCACTCCCTAAAACAAAACAACATTCCCTCATCACCTTACTCTCCAAACCTATCACACACCCTCAACATTAACCAAGTTGAAACCCATGTTGGGTATTACCCTTTGCATCTTCACCCAAAAACAATTCCTTGCTCTAAGTGAGGATATCAATTGGATTGAATTCCTCCTCACTCGACCACATCCACCACCTAGAGTTCAAAGAGATTACCCTTCCACAACCGCCTTAGACTCCGCTGCAGAACACTCCAAACAACACCAACTAATCTCGTAAAATGCCTACAAATAATCGTCAAAAAAAAAACCTTTTGTTTCGCAAGCAAGGTCAAAAATCACCTCTATGACTAATTAAGATTTTTTTTTAAGTATTAATAAGCTTCTAAAGCCTATTTGTTTTCTATTTTATGTATCCATTTGTGTAGTTCCACACATAGTCCTAAATGAACAATGTATCTTTTTTACTTTGATGTTTGCATTGGCACTTTGTCCATGATTTTTTTCTTTCTTTCCTTCTTGCTAAGATAGAAATAATTAGTATTGTTCAAACTCATTTTTGTAGCCAAGAAACCATAGCTCGATTCCTTGGTGCCCTCGAATGAGGGGGAGCACACATCAAGGGGGAGCATTTATTATGTCGATTTTGCTAGCAATTCTCGACGATGCCTTTTTGATTCTTTAAAAAAGGAGATAAATGACATAAAGCTCACTAAATACTTGTTTAAAAATAATTTTACATTTAATGAGTTTAAATTTTGTAATCATCAAAAAAGGAGAGATTGTTGATAGAAATAATGCCTAAAAACATTATTAATATTT